>VWZS01010362.1:1465174-1653302 GCA_013397075.1 Rhabdornis inornatus | reverse complement strand
TTTTTTTTTTTTTTGGGTAAATCTAAATAAATTAAAATTAAGTAAATTCTGAGTTGCTGCCAGAATCCAGAATGGTTTTCAGGTTCACTTGTGTGCCTTAAAAATGTTATACAGGTATACAGGACACTGAAGAGGTCTGAAAGATGGAATATGGTAGTTAGAGGTATAGCATGAAATTTCTGTGGAGGAGGCTTTCAAATACATACTTTCTTTATCCTACGAGAATGTTTAATTCCACACGGTTTGATTTCATTTTACCTGATAAATTATTAAGTAATTTGTGACTAGTTTAAAACATACTAATCCTGAAGATTTCGTGATATATTTGTGCAAATCTAGTGACTTTGTGTTGGTATTGCTGTTCAGTGTGTTAAACAAGAAACAGAGTGGGGTATTAACAGTAATATCACCACAACAGAGTGGGCACTCCCCTTGTGAAACTCCCTGCCATAGGATATAGTAATTAATTGCCACTATTATGGTTCTCACAGTGTTGGATAATTTCTACTAACAATACTTGGTATCTGCTGAAGGTAAGGTGATAGGCAGATAGTGGTTTAGGGAACAGATAGCCTTGTGACAAAAGCGTGGATGTTCATTTCGCTCTTCCATTATAGAAATGTTGTTACGAATTCCACCAGTTTTTTCAGTAGTATCACGTTAGAGCTTTGAGAAAAAACCCATTAGTGAATCTGGGTCACCTTCACTTTGGAAAACAAGTGATGGCGAACAGTGAACAGGACCTGGAGGATTTTGTTACTCTTGACATTTTATAGACAATCTGCTATTTTGAAAACGTTTCAGTATTTTAACCCATGTTTTTTTACTTTCTGTTTCAGAATGAATAAGGTTTAAACAAAGACACTTTTTTTGGTTGTTGTTTAAAAGCTTTTCCCATTTGATTTATTCAGTGTTCTTATTTTGTTAGTAGAGTCTCCCAAACAATTATATTTCAGCTCATCCTGGACTGATTTATCTTCTCTTCATTCTTCAGTGTTCTTATTTGGCTACTGAAACACATATTTTTCACCACAATTTCAACTGTGACCTGATTTGAATACAAGGAAAATGATCCATTTTCCTGCAAAGCCACAGGTATTTGTCAGAATCCTAAACACTGAACTTTTGACAAATACCTGACAATGCTTTGATTAAAGAGAACATCTTAAAGGAAGGGATCAGTTTTTTATTAAAAGTGGTTCTCCACAGGGACTGTGCTGCTGGCACCCTTGTAGTACACAGGAGGGGTGATTGTACCAGAACTCCTCCATGCCAAGCAAAGTCATTCATGTTCTTTATCAAATAATATAGGCTGAAATATGCCCAGCTTGGAAAAGTGAAGTTTATTAGTTGTGACCTGCCATGTCTGGCTGCCAGACAAACTTCTAGGCATGTCTCCCAGGTCTTTTTGGGAAGATTTCTTCTAGGCTCCTTTCCCTTCCCTTCGCCCAGTTTGCATACAAAAATGACATCTCGATACCATGTTTTCATCTTTTTCCTCTTGTCCCAAAAGACTCAGCAAGTAGTGATTCTTTCTCATATTAAGACACTCAGAATTATTTCCAGCTCTGCTGTGGCCTGGCTCTGGACAAAACTCTGCATGTAGATTTATTCAAACCCCAGTCTCAGCACAGACCTATAAACCTCTCATGAGGCATCACCTTTTGAAGATATCTTGCAAACAGCCTCCTAACTCTCAATTCATTCCAGCTGCACCACAAGATCACTTTCTTTGCCATGCAGATCAATGGATTTTATCAAATAATCACATCTGAAGTGCAAAAAGGGAGAAAGGCTTTCCAGCCTCTAAGCACTGCATTTGCAATAACTCTTCAAGATTTCTGTAGCTCACCATTTCCCATGTAGCAAAAGTGTGACATGGTTTCTTTCTCACTGTCTCCCCTACTTTGGAGTGAATCGTCCATGGATTTCATTGTTTAAATCTGCTCAGTAGTAAAGATAAGTGATACACCCTCAACTAGTCAGATATGTTCTCCACTCTAGTAGTAAGTTCTACAGAGCAGGAAATGTAAATGTGAAATACCTGTTTCCTGTAGGAATATCTTAATGCATCTCAAGAGCACCTCAAAGATGTGTCCAGCAGTTGTGTCCTAAAACCATTATTCTGCAGGATCCAGCAGCATTTTGGGAGGGTGAGTTGTCTCCAGAACATCTGGGAAAGCAGGGTGCATTCAGTGATTTGAATAATATATACAAGCAATGAGAGAGGAATTTTCTTTTTACCCCCTGAAATTTAATTTATAAAAACCAACTTGGATCTGAATACTATTAATCCTGTCATTTGGTGGACAACTTGGCTGTTTGGTGGAGAACTTGTTAAGTTCTAACATTTTAAACAAAGTGTTTGTGCTTGTGTTCTTGAGGTTAAGTGCGTGGCTTTGTTTTATTCCTTTGTATGTGTTCTGTGGGGATTACTAAAAGTGGTAGGAATTGTTCAGAACTCTCAGTGATTTAGCCTCTCTGAACAATGATTAACCTCAAGAAGGAAAAATACTTTGTATACCTGGCAGAAGGCTTGGTCAAATTAAAAAGCCATAAAATTAAATATTGTTTAAAACCCATGCCAATTATATACTTAATAATATTTCTTACTAGGCCAATACATTTAATACTCTATATTAGTGAAACCTATGTCATTTAATAAAAATGTTAATCTGTGTTTGTAGGCAACAGAGAGGCTGTATAGTGTAGTCTCGAGGGAGAAAGAGGAATTTAGTGCACATTAAAACTTTATATAGTCATTTATGCAGTTTTATCTCAGTTCTCAATGTGATGCATTTGTTTGTTACTTGGGGCAAACCAGCAGCAGTTGGCCTTTAAGATCAGATGAGAAATGAAAAGTCATCATTGCACAGTGCAGGGTCACATTCTGAAACCTTCACTGGCTCATTTAGCAAGTAGTCGTCCAGTGGGCCTGGTAAAAAACCAATATGCTGGTTAAGATAAATATATCAAAATGTGACCTGCTGGCATCTGACAGCTCACTCTGAGCTATTTCCAAAAGCAGGCCTGCTTTTGGGTAGGTTTGGTTTGGAGGTGCCCTGCTCTGCATCTCTGAAGTTGAGGTCCTCTTCCTCTCAGATCAGGAACTGAGTTATTGAAATTTCATGAACACTTTGGGATATTGTCACCTTGGATCTCCTTTTCCTTACAAGTACAGTGAAATAAATTTCTTTGAAGTGCAGTGAGGGTGAATAATCACAGTGGGGTACTGAGGCCAATAACTTAATATGCCCATAATGCTGTTTTGCATCTCTAATCATTCCTTCTGCTGAGAATCTCAAAGCTCTTTCAGGCTTTTGCCTGCCAATGACATTTCCTGTGTGGTGAAAACTCTCGTGCCCAACTTCTGGATATAGCTGAATTAAGTCAGATTACTCTGCTGCTTTCTCTCCCTGTTTAAACTGGTGTCATTGTAAAGAACACATTTAAATGCCTGGTGGAAAAGTGAAGGAAAAGATATCCTCCTTCTCGAAGTATTTTCTCTTTCATGTATTTTGTAAAGTCGGTGTAAGACTGTGTACCTTTGCTGACCAGAAAGTCCCTTCTGCTTCAGAACATTATTCTCACGAGTAGATGTGTGCAAGACAGTGATTTTATTCATCTGTACTGTGGCTTTCAAAGAAATTGTCACTGTTGTAGAGAATTCAGTGCCCTGTGTTGTGTCTTATGGACACCTGTATTTTCCATAGTTGGA
Organism: Rhabdornis inornatus; assembly: GCA_013397075.1. Taxonomy (NCBI): domain Eukaryota; kingdom Metazoa; phylum Chordata; class Aves; order Passeriformes; family Rhabdornithidae; genus Rhabdornis; species Rhabdornis inornatus. The sequence continues at coordinate 1,649,584 of VWZS01010362.1, read as the reverse complement.
TAAGTCAGAAATGGCTGCATTTCAAATAGCTGCACATTTAATCACAGATATTTGTCAGTGCCTGACTTTTCTGTTTATGTCCCTGGCTGATTGCGGAGTCAAGGAACAATAGGAGTTTTATTTCAAAGTCTGCTGTAGCTGTCTATATCAGTGTCTTCCCTCTATCTCCTTCTTTTATTGTTGTGTACAGATAACATATGTGTGAAGAGATCCTCTGCTCAGGTACAGTGGAGCTGCAGTGTTAAATAATTGATCTTGATCTGTCTTTTGAAACTGCATCCAAGGCATTTGAAAGTGGGAAATGGAAAAAGCATGTTCTCATAATCCAGCTCAGTAAAGTTTGCACAACTGCTCTTTGTTTCATCATGCCTACAATAAATCTTTCATTTTTGCCAATTGAGAATGCCTACTAAATCTGCAAATGATTACTTCCCTGAATTGTGTTGGGATTCTTGCAATACATTTTTCTTACATGGATAATGATAAAATAAGAGTCCATCAAAAAATATTTTATTGCCTGGCAGAGAGCCTTTTATGAAATGTTTTTGATTCAAGGAGATTCTTCCAAGTGTTTTAGAACCGTTGCTTACAACTTCCCTTTAACCCTTGCGTGGAGGGCTGCCAGGCCCTGGGAATGTCAGGAACAGGGTCAGTCAATCAGCAGCTGGTGGAATGCAGGACCTGGGTATCAGTTTAACCTGCAGCCCTCGGCCTGAGAGCGCGGGCGCTGCCTCGGCGCACACTTGTAAAGGGGATTGTATTACCACGAGATTAGAAAACTGATGAATGTCAGGCTGCTGAGAACCTTGTAAAACTAATCTGCTGTATCCATGTTGATATGATTGCACCCTGCTTCAACGAGAGAGTGAGGAAGATGAAGTGATATGAAAAGGAAACCACAAGGCAGAAGTGGTGGGGCCATCTGGGTCACTGAGCCCAGGCACCACCTTGCAATAATCCTTCAGTACACCTGGAGGCACAGAGCACCTCTCTGTCCCTGCATTTGGGAAAGGCGTATTGTCAACACTGTGGCTTGTAAGTCAGGACCTTTCAGTCATGTGAAACAAATTCTGCCCTTTCCCCCCTTGATTTCAGATTGGGTACAACCACATTTGTCTGCCTTTGCTCAGGAGCTGGCCAGCTGTAGAAATTACCCTGCTTTCCTTACAAAGAGACACAGTCTCAACCCGGTTCCCTGCAGACCTCAAGCAAACTGTCTCTACATAAAACAAGGCCCAGGGGGATGCTGCTGGGAATGGTGCAAGTCATGATGCCTGGAAACACATTCAGGTACTGTAATGAGAAAGGATCTGGCAAGAGATGGGTACCTTGTGGTACTTTCTTGCACTCACAAAACAGCAGTAGACCTGACTCAGTGTGGGGTGCTCTCAAGAAAACCACATCTGTTGATTGATGTGTTGCCCACTTGCCTCTATGTAATAAACTGCCTCTTCAGAAGAGACATGGGAGATCAGAAAAAAAGCAGATTGTGTGAAAATATTTTTAAGTGTCACAGTTACTCATGGAGTTTTATCTTCTTGCATATCCTCAAATGTAATGACATTTCTAATTGCATGGTCGTGCTGATCTCAGAGTTCACTATTTACAACACTTTGGTCCAGCTGAACATTTTTAGGTCATGCTTTGTCCTCAAGGACAAGGAGTGAAAAGCTGACAGCTCCCAGGAACCAGACATGCATCAGATGCACAGAGCACACCAGCTTAGTCAGAGTAAGTCTTTTAGCCAGGTAGGTGGTAGATAGCATGTTTTACACTTCAGATTGGCAAACCTCCTCCTGTGTACACCTTGCTTCTGACCTGAAGTGACAAAGTTACCTCTGTTGATGATCACTGAGCATTTCTGTTCAGATTTTGAAAGGATGCAATCAGGAATACTTCCAGGTGTGAAGAGACTTTGCTGAATTTGGGGGGAGAGGTACTGGAGGTACACAGTGAACATGATAGGAAAGGCTGGGTGAGGGATTCTGCATCATCCCTTCTCACTGATGGATGTTGAAAAGCAGCAAATGTAGGACTTTGTAAAAGGAATGACTTTTTAACACTGAGCAAAGTAAAATGGATCAAAGTGGAAGGAACCTTTGTGAAGCTTGGGTCTTCTTCTCAGGGGAATGTGATACCCCCAGCCTCCCTCAGTACCTCTCAGGCAACTTGTAGCCAGGCCCCTAGAATGACACCACGTTTAAAACATGAATACTTGTAGCTGCATTACTTCATTTCTAGTGCTGTAAAAATACCATTCTCATAATGGGGTAATGGCCTGCAAGTTCTCATGATTTCAACTGTTTTGGAGTTACAGGAGTTCTATTCCTTTATGGCAAGCATCCATTTCTCATTTTAACATCTTTGGCACTTGCCTCAAGGATGGGAAATTAAAAAATGATTAAGGGGACAGAGAGACAGTCTTTTAAGGAAAGATGAAAGGAATTAAAACTGAGGCTGGGATGGGGAGAAAAGAAAAGGGAGGGATTGTTTAGGAAAGAATAGAAAACAAGTAGGAATGATCAAGCAAAATCAGGCAAAGGAGAATTAATTTTTCACTCAAGGTTTCCCAAAAAGGAGATCTGTTTTAGAGTGGAATAATTTTGTAGTGGAAATAGAAGATGCCCAACTGTATGAGTAACATAAGCTAAACTGTCTTAAAAAATTGGAAAATAAATTGTAGGGAATAATTTTGAATGCAAAATTGCTTCACATTTCTGCCTCTCTCTGAACACAGATTATTGCATTACTAGATGTAAAAGAAGGATGTGAGTTAGCTGAGGATAGTCTCCATGCAGAGCACCGGGTGCCCAGCATCCCCGGAGCTGGGGACCCCACTGTCCTCCCAGGCCATTTCACAAATATTTCATGAACATTTCACATTTCTCTCAGACCATTTCACAAACAGGTGCTTGCATTTCATGGTGGCAGGTGTGCAGTGGGGGATTACTCTTTTTTAAAGAGTCCATTTGCCAAGAAAGATACTTTTTGGTTTTGCTTTACCTTTACCAGGTTTGACCTTTATAGAACAAAAAGTTTCTCCTCACCATGAAGGAAAGCTTCGCTGTTGATTCCAGTGAATGCTAACTCACCTCATAGAGCTTTGTGCCAGAAACCACTGTGCCATGACACATGGATGCTTTATTTCTGTTGTGAAACAGGGCAGAGAGAGACTGTTGAGCACAGCAGGAGCTTCACCTGCAGCTTTGTGGTCCAAGCACTCAAAATTCAGGCAGTGAAATTCAAGTGTTGGATCCATCTTGTTTGGTGTGCAGTAGTGGGTATTCCAAAGCCTTGGGGGTGGGTTTGTGCTCAGCTGTGGAAGGGAGCCCTGGGCATGTGGGAGCTGCTCAGGTATAGGAGCACAGGCAGATGATGATAAACAAAACCTGGGGAGAGGAAAAGAAACTGCATCCTTTGTAGACATCTCTGCTAAATCTGTACCTGGGTCTACATTTGGCAATTTTTTGCTCTTTGTTTGCACCAGCCATTTTGAATGAGTTGTTCCCTTTAGCAGCTTAGAGCACTGCCATGCAGAATTTATGTGATGGTTATAGATAGACAAGGGGCTGAAAACTTAGAAGTTTGGGTTGAATATTTCAGCTTGTCAGATGTAGCTTCTGATACGTGTCAATTGTTTTATGAAAATTGGGGTTGGATCACATCTCTGAATGGCAAGAGAAATAAATGGGTATTGTAGTCATACCAGATACTTTCAATTTTGATTGTTTATAGCAACGCTGACAGAAACTAACACTATACACAAAACTGGTTTTGAAACTGCCCTTTTTTCAGAGTTAATGACCCACAGGCTAATGGAAATTTGCCAGTTTTTACCAGCTGGGATCTGGCCTGATTTTTCTGGGAAATAAAAGTGCAAGGCAAAGAAACCATTTGGATTTCTGAAAGTCTGTGATGGTTCTCTCACTATAAAACCTTCGCTTTTTTTTGTATGTTGTGCTTATAATTGACCTGTGCTTAGTAGAAATGCTGGCTTTGTCCAAGGACAGCATATCCTGATTGTGCAGGAATTCCTTTTCACAACTGCATTTAGATCCACTGCTGTGCGAACCCAAACCCAGCCCAGCCACTGTGAAAGGAGTTGTATTAAATCGTGGCTTTGAGGATTCACTGACACAGCTCAGCTGCTCTGGCTCTATCCAGTAGAGGGTAGTCATTTTATGCATTTTATGATCTGCTCCTCCATTTATTGCACTCAGGGCTTTCCCAGGTATTACCTGGGGACTTCTCACACAATAGGAACGGCTGGTTTGGTTCCCATAATTAACACAGGAAAGGCAGACTCTGTACCTGAGTGTATTTCTTTGTAAAGTCAACAAAAGAGGGGGAGTAAACCATTTGTACTAATTATATATATAAAAAATAATCCCTAAAGGCAAGACTGTATAAGGTGCATTATGTTCAGGCAAGTATGGGATCATTAGTGTCATTCATGATAATTTGATTTACCCCCATGGCTTCCAAACAATACATGGCTCATGAATTGGCTCACAGCCTCATGAATTGGTGTGAGTTAAGAATTGCATGGCAGCCTTGCATTTTTAGAAGGAAAGCTCTTAAGTCTTACTGTGATGAAGGCTGCTTTGTTGTAAAGTATTCTTTACTAAGATAGATGTTACTTCAGTTCATGCTAAACAAATTGACTCTGGAGTTTTCAGTCTCGGTTTGCCAGACACGCATTGTGAAAGCATCTAATTGTAGCCTAAACAAAATCATATTTTCCTTAAAAACATGGCAGTGTGTCATTCTAAATCTGTCGTGCTTTGCCCAGGAACCCATTTCAAGCAACAACAAAAAAAAAAAAACCTGGGCAAAATTGCCACCTTAGACAAAACACCTTAGACTGTCAAACCTGTCTATTAAATAGAGTGGTTTTGATTGCAATGCTGCACTGAAAATATTTCGTTGTTTCAACTCTGTCCCTCTATGCAGTCAAAGACACTGGTGTATACTTAAGAAAATGGTGAATATGGAATACTGGCAAATGTAGCTTAAAAGAAGTTACAAGTAAACAACAATATATAGACTGTCTAATTTCTAGGATTTATTGCAGCCAATTTTTACTTAGATTATGAGGGATGAAGAACACTGAGCTTTTAAATCCCTCTTCCTAGTCTTTTACAGCATTTATCAGTGTACGGTGGCTTTATCCATGACCTGAGTCTGGTTCTGATAAATCTTGAGAACTGTTTCATGATGTTATTGTAGAAATTATAGATGCGTCATTTTGGCCATCAAGTCATTGTGCTTATGTGAGGGGAAGAGAGGTTGGTGGGAAGGGCTGAGAGCAAAGGGGCTGATTCTTCTGCTAAAAATGTAGAAACATTTGCTGATGAGAAGTCAGCTCTGCTGTTTGGTGTGCAGCCAGAGTGGTCATTGCACTCCCAGGTGGAATTGTAGCTGTTCTCTCCCCTGCACTTGGCTTTGTCTTGTCTTTGTCTTGGGGGGGGAGAGACGCCTCTGCTTCCCCTCTGTGGTCTTCAAGCAGAACAGGGAATCCATCCTTCATGCACCTGCGTGGAGCCTTCCCAGCTGCAAACTTCAAGCCTCTGCCAATTCCTAAAGGCAAATTTCAGCTGTGCTGAAAGCAGGGGCAAAATTCCCATTGACCACAAACAACGAAGAGCACAGCCAGGGCCAGACTGATCCGAGCTCAATAATCAATCCCCCATTCCCAAGAGTCTGAGTGGTTCTGCTGCAGAGGGGAATGACTTCCCCTGCCTGGCCTGTGCTTTCCACAGCTCCTGTGTACAGCACCTCTGAATGCTGCTCCCCACGCTTTTGGAAACAGGGTGATTCAGTCTGGTGATTCAGTTTGGGAGGCTTTGAAGGTTTTAGCTCAGGTTTAGGGAAAATATGCAGCATGAATCACCCAGGAACTTTGTTTTCTCGGTTAATTCTATGGTAAGTTGCACATTAGAGCAATGTTTAAGGCAAAACAGTGTAAGACATTCGAGGCTTTTTTTACAGCCATGTATCCCACTGAAAGCCAAGTGTTCCTCAAATTCAGCAAACAAATGCTTGGTGGTCATTTGGGAATTGAGAAGTGACAAGAAGAGAGGGCATGTCTTACCTGAATGTATCAATGTGCAGTGCTGAAAGGAGAAGAAAGGGAGCAACTCCTTTATCCTTTCTTCATTTGTAAATCCAGCCCTGTTTCATGATGGATGCAGAATTCTAAATTTATCACATGGCACATAGTAATTGTTTTAATTTTTGGTCTCGGGGTAGCCAGGAAATGAAAAATTAGAATAAGAGTTAATGGGAACAGGGTGGTTCATTATATGTGGGCACAGTGTATTGGTTAATTCAGGAATTAATAAAACTGACAGCTGACAGTGGTGCTAGGGCTCATGTTTTAGTTGTATGCCATCAGATCCACCTTAAGCCTGCAAGGAGCCACATGCTGTGGAAAAGTGAGCATTGTGAGGGCTGTCTGACCCCAGTGACAGTGTAGGGAGACCTTGGCAACTGCTGAGGTCAGCAGAGAGTTCTAACTCTTTTTTCACCCAACTTTTGTAATGGTCACTCTCTGAAGGGAGCTGGTGGAGAACAAGAAGGGAGCTGTGAGGAGCACTTAGGTTTATAAAAGCCTAGGGACTTGGAGGTGCTGGAGATGGTGTAGACAGAGCTGGTGTTGGGCATAGGAGAGGAGGTGATCATGTCTGGGTTCAGGACACAGGCTCTGTTTCCCCCTCAGGAAGGCAAAAGGTAACTGTGTGGGAGTCCTGTGGCTCAGCCACAGTGTTTTGTTTGGATATTTCTGATCTTGTTGCCTCCTTGGCCAGTGCTTTGGGTTTGAGCAGCAGTGTCCTCTGCAGTATTTGTTTTGGAGCTAGGCTTCCTGTGTTTGTTCTGAGTCTGTTAATTAATAATAATGGAGTGTAAAATCCTAGCTATTTGTATTTTTTTTGAGTTACCAAAACAAATGCAGTCTTCGTGACTAGTTTTAGTCTTTTGTGGTTATATACATCTCTTGTTATTTAAATATTTGTTCATCCCACTACCTTTTTGCTGTCTTTGAGGAATTAAGTTCAGTGTCAAAGGAGAGACTTTCTCCTTTACTTTCAGAATTACTCATTACATGTTTGGAAAGACAAATACAAGGAGAAAACAGATGAAATGTGAAGAACACGTACACAAGCTAACAGTCTCACAAAGGGAAAATAAGAAAATCAGAGGTTACATCGTATTATTGTAAGAATACATTATTTTGTTTTCAAAACTGTTATTTAACAGTGGGATGAATCCTTTAGTCATTTAGTGTTGGAACTTCCAAAATGGCTTGTGGTTGTTCCATCGTTCTTCTCACACAATTCCCAAAGACACAAACGTTAGAGGCAGTGATTAATCTTTCTGTCTTAATGGCCTGATCCAGCATTTACTGGTGGCAAGAGAAAGCTCCTCATGTACTTCAAGAGACTTTGGAGCAGCATGGTGATTTTTAAAAAACAGATGTAAGCAGCAAATTAGAAGCAAGTTAGAGAAATCTACGTCCTGTAATTTTAAGAAACTGCTGTATTCTGTTGTAAGACTTTCTAGAAACCCTAAAATGTATGTACAAATACAGAAACACATGGCTTGGAATTCACTGTGATCCTTCCTACCTTTGATCTTTTGCTTTGCTTACCATCACTTGTGTGCATATGTGTGGATGTGAGAGTAAACAGCATAATCCTAATTGTCTGAAAATATACATATGCTTATATAATGCCATAAATGAACAGAGTGTTGGTATGTAAATTTCCTATGGTATATGTGGCCAATATAAATAAATTCTTGTCACAGTAGTGGGGTTTATCTATATATTTTCCTTATAAACTAACAGGTAATAATTTAATTCAAAAGCTCCTTCCAAAAATGCAATTAATGTCTTTTGTTATAGTTTCCCTGGGTTTAATAATCCGCTCTTCCAGATTTATATTGGTTTCTGGAAAGTAATGCTTATTAGAGTGTTTTTCCAAATTGGCCACAATAATCCACTGAAATCTGCCAGCTGAATCATTGCTATGCTTGTGAAATTGCCAGGATTGCCTGACAGTTATTACTGGGGTAGAAGGGGAGGGGGAAAGGGAATGAAAGTTTCATAATATGTCACTGTTATTGATACCTTGGCTATGGCTCTTGGATTTAGATTGATATGTTTACTGAATTCTATATGAAAGATGGAATGTCTAGTGCTGGATTGGCAGTGCTGCTATAAGGGAGAGAAAATTTAGTAATTTTGTCAGACAACTGTGTTTTGTTCTGGGCATATTTTAAAGCATAAACATGTATGTGCATGCATGTGTGTCTGTATGTAAGCATACACGTGTATGGATGTGTGCAAACTCCCTCTACCCCCTTCCCCAGCCTGGTTCTTGAGAAAGGAAGGGGATGTATATTCCCTGAATTAGGGTCATGCTTCACATGCCAAATCCCACCACCTGTGCAAAACACAAAACCAAGTCAGAGTTAAATCATTCGCCTGCAGCCACATCTTCATGTGCTTGTTCTCTGTACACTGCAGGCGATGTTGGAGGCAGGGATGAGTCTCCATAGCTCCAATAGGTGTTGTTTTCTCCCATGCTTCCAAAATAATTGAAAAGGGATTATTTTTGCAGTGTCTGAGTTAATCATCCTTGTGAAGTCCTGCACAACTGGACTATAAACCCTCGTTTTGAGAGGGATTCCATGACACTGGAATGCTGGATCCTGCTGGCTAGATGAAAAGGTACATAAAAAATAGCAGGGCTCTGGCCTGCCAGGGCTGTGCTAGAGGGACAGAGGCAGAATGCCTCTCCCATTACGAGCCTTGGCACCACTGCTGGGACAGACCCATGTAGGGATGACTGCTGCAGGCTCTGGGTGTCTGGGATAAATATTGTGTCCAACAGCCATCCCTGGTGAGACTCTGCTTGGGGCACTGCCCACCCCCATGCATGGGATTTATGTTCTACTGGTGTAAATGAGATTTTGTTAAAATCATCCATCTGAATTATGGGCAGCTGGGGATGTGTGAGATGGAGTCACTGCTGGGGCAGCTGGGCAGTGCTGCATGGACATACCTGAACACACTTGCAGGGAAGAATTGATGTACTCTGGGGGTGCAGGGCTGTTACTGCCCTGCTAGGTCAGAAGTCTTCCTGACACGGGGATAAAAGCCATTCTCGCTTGGGTTTTTCTATTTGTGCTGTTGCAGCTGGGTTATGAAAATTTTGCCTTTTTTTGGTAGTTCATGGGTTGAGATAGTGGATGCCCAGTTCTGTGTAGCCAGAAAAATAAGATTCTCAAACATTCTTTAATTGCCAGTATGTGGTTAAAGATGATTTCCATCTCAGCAGACATTTGTGTGCAAAGTGGTGTTTTAGAGCAGTATCCCTCCCCTAAGCTTTCCTTGTGATGAGGGGGAGTTTCTCTTAAGCACCAGCCAGTGCAAGAGGCACCTTGCTTTGGAGGTGGCTGCCTGATCCCTTCAATCCCCTGGCATTGCATTTGGGGTCAGCTTGAATGCTGCACACTTTGGGGGAGCAGCCTCATGGACTTGATTGCCTCTTACATTCGTTGTGATCTGTCTGAGCAAGCCTAAGGGATGGGCAGCACGAGAAGAACCTGCAGTGCCACTTACATTGGAATACCAAACACTAAGTTAGCACAAGCCAACTGGGCTGCTGAACCAGTCATCTTCAATTGTTACAGCCTTATAATTTTTAAGACAATTTTTATGACTCTGATTGGAACAGAGATGATTTTTTGTAACTTCTTTTTATGCCATTTCAAACGTGAACATAAATCTCATTTTTTAAGGGTATTTTGTGGTTTTCTTGGCTTTATGAATTTTTTTTATCCCTCTTTTATGCATTCTGCTAAATTAAACCAAAATAAACTCAGGGGGAAAAGTGATTCTTTAAAACAAATATATTATTTTATCCCTTCTTTGGACAGGAATTTTCATCAGGGAGACAAGGATAGAACATTCTATTCAGCCTTTGCTTGCTGATTTACGCTGCCGTCGTTACAAGAGCTGTAATGATGTCCAATAACCAGTGACAGGAACTGTGAGGAGAAGCTTTGTAATACAACACTGCTCCCCTTTTTCTCCAGCAGCTTTGTTGGTGGTCTAGAAATAATTCCAAAACATATTAGATGGTTCTCAGAGAGAACTGTGCATCTTCTTTTGGTTTAGGAGAATGCAGGTCTGGGGTGGCATTGTGTGGGCTCTGAGGTGCAGTGACTCACTGTAAAACCTGCAGGCAGAGAAACAGTAGCTGCTATTTTTCCTACACAGCAGACCATGGATTCTGGTGCGGTGGTTTATAGGGAATGTTTTTAACCATGCTGTGGGATTCTGCCTTAAGTGTTAGGGATAACATTGAAGATTAGAGAGTGTCTACACAGCAGTGTGTGGCTGCAAGCCTGATGGATTGCTACAAGAAACCAAAGGTATTTGATAAACGTGGCAGCGGTTTATGGTGACTATGTGTTGATGCCAGCAGTTCTGTTTGACATGTCTTAGTGCTCCTAGGAGGTCACAAGTGCTATCCAGCTGCATAGCTGATACTCAAGTATGAGTTTGTTGCTGCAAGGTGGTAACAATCAGCTGTCACTTGAAATTGAACTTGATGGTGTCTTTGCTGTGGTAAAAAGGTCCCATTTGAGCTTTGCTGTGATAGCAGAGCCAGTGGCATCAAGGAATGAGCCTCTGCCAGCATGTACCACAGAGCAGCAGGTGAGACATGGCTGCTTTTTCCTGTGTTTATACACAGAAAATGACTGTGGTAGCCCTGTGGGATCTGCTACCAAATACTGATTTGTTAATGTTTCCCACTATAAGTGGTTGATATTTTATCGGCATTACCAAATCTGCATTTTAAAATGTTGTTTAATCCTGTCATTTTCAGCTGATCATTATTATAGTAGTATGTTGTTTATGGAGGTTGTTTCCAGTGGGTAGCTGCAGTTGTGTGTTAGATGAGGGAAAGTTGGCTGTTTTTCCTCTGTAAGTGTGTACATAGTACTTGGTTTGGGTTTTTGGGGGTTTTTTCAGAGTAAGATTGCTCCCACTGCAGAATGGGATGTTGGCCTGACCACAAGTGAACTGCACTTGTTAAGTGTTTAGATGAACAAATGACATTTGCAATTAAAAAATAATCCTCTTATATGGAAAATTTAGGCAGAAATGTTTATGCAAGAAAACATTTGTCCTGGACTCCATATTGTAAGTGCCATAGCAAGGTCTCTGTGGCTGCTTTGGTGCAAATGGGATCAGAATGCAGGCCCTTTGTGCCTGGTATGCTTTGATTGACTAGACAATGCAAAAGAACATGCAGGATCGCATTGGTTTAGCAACTAATACTTGACAATTTTTAAAAGTTTTCTTTTAGGCTGAGTTTTATGTAAAGCTGTTTACATTAAAGTGACATCCAATTAAAGTGTATCATGTAACCCACATCACAGTTCAGCACACATTTTCTGTTTTAACTGACATATGGCCCCATTTATGAAAATAAAAATCATCATGTTTTGATGATATGTTCACATAATTTATGTGGAAAAGAAGAGGGAGAGAAGCAGGGAGAGGGAATGCTTTTGCTGTGTAAAGCTATTATTTTCTGTGATTCATTAAATGTCTTTTAACCCATGTGCACAGGCAAATCCCTCCTCCCCCAGTTCCTGCCCAGCCCCATTCCCTGCAGTGTCCACTGGACAAAGGGAGTTAATTTCTTCTGTGAGCAGAGGCAGCAGACAGAAACACTTCATACAGTATCATCCCATCCCATGGATGTTTTTACACTGAGAGATTCTTTAGTATTCTGCAGAGGAGATACATTAGTTGACCTAAAAACAGATCTATGGACAGCAGAGTCAATCCAGCCCATTTTCCTTTGCTTGTCTCAAGGCTGAGAGGATTCTCTGATGTCTAGGGAGAAATAGCCATCTATTGATTTCTTTTCTTCAGTTTCCCCCCTACTTAGCTGCCAGCTTTTGCAAAAACTAGTAGGAACTTAACATCTTTACAACCAGAAATCTTTGGTCATTTTGCCTGGAATTGTCTTTGTGTATAGAGAAGTCTGTCTCTCTTGCACACCTAAGTGTTTCAGGAAAGCCAGGTTGCTTTCATTAAGATATCCTATAGATAAGATAAATGATTCTTTCTGTAAAGTGACCATGAATCAGAGACATGTCAGCACAAACGGAGGTATCTCAAGCCATCTCCAGCCAAGGCTGGCAGTTTGGTATTTCTGTCAGCACCCTGAGTCTTGCTGACACTGACCCTGCAAAAGGGAGTAGAGTTCTAAGCTGTTTTAAATCTACTTAAGGCAGGACCATGGCAAAGCATTATTTAAAAATATATCTTTGCATTTTCCCCTTTTAACAACTGCATATAACCCCTCAGGCTTTACATTTTTTATGTAGCAGCACATCAGTGGAAGAAAAGTTCCTGCCAGCCAACAAAGTCCCCATCTACAGAATAATCACCCTGTAAGCATGCACTGGAACCTAATTAATTCCTGGCTTTCCCACGTATATTGAGGGATAGATTACCTAAAATGTAAGCAACATAACTGCAGTGAATCTTTTGTCTATCCCCTGTTTTGGGACCAAGCAATGGGGATTATTGTTTAAATGGTCATGATTGTTGCACATCAGAGGGCAAGATATGGTGGTAGCTGGATTGCATAAATCAGTTTGCCATCTTCTCCTTGCCAAGGTAAACTGGACTGTACACCTGGAGCCTGGTTATTTGCAGCATGAGACTGGCAAATGAAACCTCTAGACTGTACAGTTTTGATCAGTAGATGTTTGGCCACTGTCACAGAAAGCCATTGAGTCATGTCCTCTATGAGTGCACTCTTAAATGCTGCTACAAAAAGCACCAGAGTCATCACCCATACCTTATATTTGGACTGTCCTGTTTCTTGATAGATAGGACTGTGAAGCCTTACCAGCATTTCTCATTTGTTGGAGCAGGAACAGAATCTTGTCAGTCGTAAGATATTGTACTGTAATCACTCTGCATTTTCTGCTCACTAATAGCTTTTTAGAATCATCATTCTTGACATAAGTTAATGCATAAAAGAAAAACCTCCACTTTCCAATTTGCCTCTAACAGTGGGGAAAAACCTAATAATATATGTTGCCGTCCAAAGTCCGGTGGGATCTAAACTTCTGATGATAACATTAAATCTTTAAAAAATATATAAGAGTTCCAATCGAATATGGCAACCTCTGCTAGAACCTTCTTTTTCTAATGAAGTCTGTGTTTTATGTTTAGTTGGCTGGTGATCCTAATCAGGATACTGAGATCTGTGCATTCACTCTGGTTTTGATCATTATTACCAAGATTAAATAGGCGTAGAGCCAAGATGTTGCAGTGTAATAACCTGGGAGTTGAGGAGGAGGGAGGAGAAAGTGAGGGATTATTTACTGGTTGGATAAATGGGGTTAGCAGTTATTGAATGTAACAGAGACTTCTTTTCCCTGAAGTCAATGGCCATTTAAACAACAAGACTTAGGAATGAAGGATGTGTGTCAATTAAGAAAGTAGAAACAGTATCATGAGTGAAGAAAAAAAAATCAGGCCCTGTGACTCTAAAGTAGTTTTGTTTATGGATTTCTGAAAAAATGGTTGAGTAGGGTTTCAGACTCTTGGATAGCAAATGTATGTCCACTAGTAATCAGCTTTTTGTAATGGTGTTTTATGGCAGTCTTGCAGAGTTAACCTCAACACTCTACAGACCACAGATGGAAAGCCCCAGCATTTTTCTTTTGGAGGTGGCTGTAGGTGTGTGCATAGGAGTTTATTCAGCAGTAGGCAAAAATAATTATTTTCCATCTTTTAAGAACACAGAAATCCATTACATATGCTCATAAGCTTCACTTTCACCAAGTTCATTAAATACAAGTAGAAATTTCCTCCTCAGTGCAGAATTGTGCTGTTTCCTATCAACTCATCACCTCAGAGAGTCTTTCAGGTTTCCTGGGTAGGTAGAGTAAAGCTGGAATTGTGGCGTCTTCTTCTGTTCTGTAATTTGATTCCTAGAGTTTTGGCAGTTTCTTCAAGGAAAATAATGTTACAGGGTTGGGGTTTGTTGGCTTTTTTGTTTTGTTTTGTTTTTAATTAAAAAAGCCTGAAGCTTTCATCAGAGAAATTTTTGTATCCATCCAAAGGAGAAAAAAAAGCTTGCAAAACTACCCTCAAAATTGTTCTAATAAAGATTAAGGAACACTTAGAAGGAACAGAGGTTAATATTCTTAAGATTTTGGCTTGCTGTGATGTAGAAGTTAACAAAAGCTAATGGGAATGTCATGTGTTACTTGGGCATAGCCTACAACATGCACATGGCAGATCTAATAGTTGGCTTTCAATCCCTCTTGGCAAAACATTTCACTTTGTTTGGAAAGCAGAGTTAGTGGTCAGTGCTCTCGGGATATTCTGCACAAAACAGAAACTCTGCTGTGTTCCTGCTGCTTCTCTGCTCTGTCACATGCAGGGCTGTTCCCCAATTTCACCTTACCCAGTCTTGAAGCAATTCTAATTATTTAATGGGAGGTTGGCCTTGCTGCTGTGCTGAGGTGGTCTGTAAGAAAAGGAACATGTTTATTTCTACTGGGGCATTTTAATATCTATGTCCCCAGAAAACTGTTAAGAGACAACCAGTGACTGAACCAAGTGTCAGCAAAAAGGATAGAGAGGACAGATTTTTACTTGAAAACAAAGTATTCCAAGTTGGCAGAATTACATAGTTTGATTAAAGAGAGAAGTGGTGTCTGATGAAGAACATCTCAATTTTTTTTAGAGGTTCAAAGTGCTGAGCACCTATAAAAACAGACTACATCTAAAGGTGTTTAAATAAGGATTTAGGTGGAGAATTTGGTCTAGTTTAGTTGAAATTAATGACTCACTTCAAGCAGTGTTAAACAAAAACATCAGAATTTTCAGAATGACAGAACAAAAATAAAACCATAAAATGCAATTACTTGCAAGTTTCAAAATATTAATTGCAGGTGAAGTCTGGAAGATGCAGTCTGTGGCTGTCTGATTAGGTTTTTTAGTACAACAAATTCTGCTCTGTGGAGAAAGGTTATTTGCCAGGTACAGTAAATCTTCCCTCTGCTGCTGAGTTGAGAACTTCTCAGAGAGTATTTCCATGTGCCCATGAGGTGATGTGACGTGGATGCAGACTGCCTTCCAGTGAGGTTTGAACTGTGTGTGCTTGCCCCTCGTTCTGTGTGCCCGCTCCCTCCTGGGTTTCTGTAGGTTGTGAAGAGCACATGTTGTGCTCAGATTCATAGGAATGTGTTCTTACTTGAGTTGGTGAATTCTCTTTGGAGTCTGATTAAGAACTAAAGTTGTCCAGAAGACAGTGAGTCATGTCCTGCTGTCTGTTCTGCGTGTCCACATCTGACTTTGTCCCTTTTTTCTCTTCTTTTACAATCACATTCTAATGATTCAGTCTAAGGCTTGCTGTACCTTTCCTATTAAAAGTTTCCAGTTGACATTTTCTTCTTGTCTCAAAGGACATGTTTCCTGTTCCAGAATAATTCCCAGTTCTTCTAGTCAATGAGAAACACCTGCCAACCTGACACTGAGGAAAAGCTTCATAAAAGACCTTTTCCCACACTGTAGTACTTAATCCAGTTGTTCCAGGAGAAATAAATTATTTTCGTGCTATCTTCAGTTATCAGGAGTGTCCTAAAAGGCTGGTTCTAGATATTAAAGGCTTGAGCCAGAGCAGGGTGGCCAAATCAACACAGAGAAACTCATCTGAAGTCTTTCTGGCAGTGCAGTGTGATTTTTTTCTGTATTTCATGTCTGACCATCCTAGGTACGTCAGTTTTTGGGTAAAGCTGTGCTATGATTTGGTGGTGGTGAGAAGGCTCCAAGCCAGTTTCCATGGCCAGTGTGCTTGTAACACTGTGCTTTTAATCACACATTTTGAGTCATCTACACTGCAAGACTGAGCCTGGGTTAACCCTGGATGGAGAAGATTGTGGTTGACTTTGTGACGGAAATAATTTTCAGGTCCTGCATTAACAAATAGGCATAAGCCAAGTAGAGCCTGCAATGTTCTGCTTCCATGCAGACAAGTCTTGTTTGTCAGAGGCATTCACAGTTGTGATTTGAGGTTAGGGAATTTATGGAAAAGGAATTACAGTGGTCATAAAACAAGACTTAGCCATACTTATTCATCTGTAACAGTGTAAGCATGCTGCTTCTGTTTTTTCTTCTGGAATCAAGTTCACTGAACTCATTTTAATAACCTGACCAGGATGAAAGGTTAAATACATACACCGTGCAGTACTCCAAGACCTTGGGGACTCTTTCAGCCTAGATGAGATCCATTGGTTATTTGGGACTTTAAAGACCAGTTCTTTTCCAGCTGGCTGTAAAGACACCACCATTACTTAGTAACCTGGTGAGATGTGCCACAACAGTTCCCTGAAGAAGAGGTGGAAACATGCTGAACAGATTAGAAGGCTCATCTGACAGCAAGTCCTTGCTGAATGGTGTATCACAAAGTGAATACAGCTTTTAAATCTGGAACACGTGGCCTCTGTCTTGATGCTGTGCAGGCTGACATTTGAACAGCATCACCATGCCTAAGTCTACATTACATTTTTCTTTAATAAACAGGTAGAGAATCAAAAGCAAGAATCAAAAGCAAGAATCAAAAGCAAGAATTTCCAGAGATTTGTAGTACATTAATGTCTAGTCAATAGACTTTGAAAATAGGCATGAATTTTCCTTTCAGTGGGGAATGAATCTGACATGGAATTGTTGATCTTCCTAGACCATATTCTATGTTCCAAGAAGTCAATTTTTTTAAGTTGCCTCCTTCTCATGCCTTTTAATGCACAAAGGCTTTTCACTCTGTCCATCACTGACATGGACAGCACAACTTTAAGGCCATGCTGAACAAACCAGTGTGTTCAGATCATGACCTGAATGGTGAACCATCTTCCCAGCACCTAGGCTTGGGGTGTAGGGTCTGCCCCTTGCGTATTATAACTTCTGTTCAGTGTTTTCTTCTCTCATGGATTCTCAGAGGAGGAGGCTTTGGGCACTTTTTGTCAGCCCAGCAGAGTTCCCAAAGCACCATATCCCATATTTATTCCTGAGGTGTCTGTCATTCAGCAGCAAGGGCTGTCTCTGCTGCCACAGGTGCGCCAAGAGCGGATCAAGGCATGCGGAGGAAAAGCTGTTTGGAAAAAATAATTTTAAAAGGAGCCTCGCATAACAGCTCTGGATTCAGGACCTTAACAACTTCATAAAAGCTTGTTGCTGGTGTTGTAAAACTCTAATACACAAGTTCATTCCACATAAGAACACGGCTGTAAGTTTTTAGCTCCAGATGCCAAAGAGTGATCCCAGCCTGTTTAAAATGTGTTAAGCTGCAACATGCTACATAAGTTAATACCAGCTTTTTACTTTTTACCTTTTCTGCTTGGGGCTGTGCCAGTGCCAGTCACTTACATACTCCTTTACCTTGATTCACTGTAGGAGATGGGGCTGCCAAGCCAGATATTTACCTTGGGAACACACATTCTTATCCTGTAAAATTTCATCAGCCACAGCTAAAGAAAAGATTTATGGACTTTGTAACACTAAGATTATTTAAGTCACTTGTTAGCCAAAAATAATGTAAAGACATACAGTGCATGTTTCAAAAAAGTTTGTAATTAGGAGCCCATACTTTACTCTGATTTACAATGTAAGCTTGGTATCCAATTAGCAATAATAGTGTTCTTTTAACTAAAACACATATCCTTCCAGAATTATGCAGACTTTCCAATTACTGTGCTATGATGAAATTATAGCTAGAGACTCATAAAGTTGTGCATAGTTTATAAATGCAATATATTCTTAACTACCTTGCTGTTCCGTATATACTAGCAGGGCTCATGTGTTCTCTGTGTTATGGAGGCTTGTTAAAAGGCACATATAAGATTATTGAAAAAGTATGTCAGATAATATTTATGTACTTACTACCATTGTGATAGGCTGTTACTGGTCTTTCTGATTAACACTTCTGCTCAGATACAGCACGATCATGTGACTCAATCTCTAAAATGCAAAAAGCCGTTTAGAAACTTATCTTCAAAGCACCTGGAAACTTAAACCCTTGAGGGTTACTGATTGCTTTATTTTTTACCTTGTTATTATGATACCCTCTTCGTTCTTCATAAAAAGAGAAAAACTTTTGCTCATTTTTAAAGCAAATTGTAGTGCCTCACCAGCTCCTACACAGCATCTCCTCATGCTTTTCTATAACCAAAGACAGAACTCCAGCTACTTTTGCTGATGTGGGAGCAGACTGATAATCAGAAATTATTAAATGTTGTCCTATAGTTAAAATAAGAGAAAAGGCAGAAGTGCAGAACGACCTTTAGGTGCTGTCCTGCAGTGGGAGAGGGCAGAGCTCCTTGCTCTGTTTGTAGCAATTCCTTTCCAGTCCTTTTGCAGAGGTTATTGATGGGAAAACCATGTCTTTTACAGGAATGGGGGAATGACTAAGGCCTGTCCAACACTGTGAAAGTGTTGGTAACACTTAATGAGATGACTAAACAGGCTGCTCCAGGGCTTTTGCAATATATTTATTATTATTTATTACCCAGAGTTTGCTGAGGACTGCTGGTCCAAGAAGGAAGCTTGCAGAAAAATGCTGGGGAAAATGGCATGGATAGAGACTAAGAGGAGAGTGTGTGCATTGTATTCTCTGTGACAAGTATGAATTACTGTATAGTATAACCTTGCATTATTAGACTAATTCATGTTTGCTATTACTGTTCATTAAAAATTATTTCAACTTTGCCAAAACCTCGTGAGCTCTGTATGGTGAGAGAGGAGAGGGAGGGGATTCAGTGAGGATGACTTGTGCTGTTGTCATCTTCAGCTCTGTGGCCTGTCCCGTCTTAACCTCCTCTTCCCCAGCTCCTTAGCAAGGTCTGGGACTTGATCTGTGGCAGGTTTTGGGAGAGAGGTTTTTGTTCCTGGGGGAAAGCACAAAAACAGATTGTTAAGTGGGGGCAGTACCAAGCCCTATGTGGTACCTTCCCTATCCTCAAATAAAGGAAGGAAGAACAGGCTACCCTGTCACCACCAGCTGAAAGGCCCTGCCTTAGGGCAGCTACATGACTTTGCAGTGTAGTATGGATCAAAAGATTAAAAGAAAAACTGTAACCTATGAAACTCCTGAGAGCTTGCTCTTTCTTTAAATCTGTCCTTATTTTTACAATTCTTACTTAATAAATGAGGCGTCTTCTTTAGTGTGAGTCATTTTGGGGGACAGTTTGGGTTCTTCAAGTTTTGAGGCTATTTTAATTTCTCAGGCTATTCATTGTCTGCATTTGCTTTGTTTCATTTTGTTTGGTTTTCATTGGAGCTCTCAGTTCTATATAATATAAAAGCACTCAGAGCTGTATAAATTATGGCCCAAGATCCCTCAGGGGAGTTGGTAGTGAGTTGCAGCACTGTGTGCATACAGTGTCTCAGCTGCTCCGATTTACTGGTCCAAGTGGAAGAAGCTGAGAATCATTCCAGCTTCAGGAGATGGCTGATGGCACTCGGTGCAGTCAGTAAATCCAACCTGTGCAGACAGGGATTCCTGCTGCCAGACTGCCCTGGCACGCCCACCTGAGGTGTAGGGCTTATGGACATGGAAAACTTGATTGCAGCATTTCAGGGTAACCTTAAGAATTGTCTGCTTCTTGGCCCTGGGATGGCTGCCTCCAGAGCCATCCTGTGAAATTTCTGGAATTGGCAGCCAAAGTCTTGGTTGTTCTCAGTGCCACCCACTGCTCAGCTCCCTCTCTGACCACCCTGGAATTTGTCTGACTCTCTCTGCAGGTTTGGCTCTACCAGGAAAAGGGACTAATTTGAGAAGAACACTTGGGTTATGTCTGCTCTACAGCCAGCTGGTCTTGTTGTGCCAAATTAAGTTCTCCAATACCCTGGAGTCAGAACAGTGCAAGCAGGATGGAGAAGAGACAGAATATTAAGTGCCAGGGGAGCAGTCAGGACAGGGCAAAGGAAGATTTAGGGTAGGTGGGGTCCACGCTGCACAATGATAGGCATCCAGCTGCTGTGGAAAACAATAACAAATGGATAAAAGAAAGATTTATGGGTAGATGGTGTGTGCAAATTGGGGCATCAGAACTGCATTAGTTCCCATTCAATTATCTGTTGAAAACCTCAACAACACACGACAGGCCCTCACTTCAAAGGCCTTAGGTCAGCTGAGGAGCTGAGCTCCGTGTGCCTGGAGAACGGCAGAGGCTCCTCGCAGCTGGGAACGGGGCTGTACCAACAGTATGGAAGCACTTTTACATTCGTGCTTGCAAATATTTACACATTAGGTCATGGCAATTAGGAATAATTAGAGTGGAATGTACCTTGTGTTCAAGGAGCCAGGAACTAGGCCCGTGTCATAAACACTGAGTTTATTTCTGTTCAGGCTCGGCAGGGCAGGACATGGAGTCTGCGGTGCCTTCCCAGGGCTGCTCCCAGTGCAGGCACACAGAACTGGGGTACAGGTGGTGCTGGGAATTGTGCTGGGGCTTAAAGCTCTAATGCCATTTGGGGTCTTGAGCTATACATTGCAAATCCCTCTTCAAGGCTGTTTAACTGCAGTTTAATTTTTTCATATTATCAAATTGTTGAGTGATACCAAATATTCCCTCCCAGCTACCCAGGAGAAAGGTTTGTCTTCTTGCAGGAATACATAGTAAGAAGCCCTTTCTGTCAATGCTGTTCCTCCCAGCCTTCCTGGAAGAAAAACTGCTACAAATGAAAGTCAGATTTAAGCATAACAGTGGAGGGGGTTTATGCACTGACTGGCAAAGGGTCCAGAGAGTTACAGTGACCGGTTCTAGGCCAGATTTGCTAGTGAGGTTGTAAGTGGCACTGAAACTGCTCTGCTGTGGAAAACATATCCTTGAGACCTATTAGGTGTGCTTTGCAGTTGGATTGCAATGGGAGCTGGAGACAGTACTTAAGTCAAATCTGATTTGTAGGAGCTATGGACATCTCTAGCAGCCAGGACTAACAAATGGCTGCTTTTGCTTTGCCTGGACCACAGCTCTATTGTTACTTCATAGTGTTGAGGGGCATCGTTACTCATAATTGTTCATAAATCTGGTGATTAAAAATGACAGTGCACATAAATTGCTTTTTAATACTTTGTATTTATACCAAGCTATTTATTAATGATGTGACTTGCCAACATATTATTACTTCACCTTAATTAGTGCCTGGCAGTGTGTTAATCACTCCTCTGCCACTGCACCTCAGGGCTCTCTTTAATTGCCATTGGCTCTCTCCCATGTTTGCTGTTACCATGTGCTTGGTGATCTCTGGCTTTGGGACCCTGGGGACAGGACGTTGTTAAGGAGGTTGAAATGATTGGTTTTGTGGACAGTTTTAGCACAGGAGCTCAGTGCTGGTAGAGCATTTGTGAAGGTCACCAAACAGGGTGAGATGCAGGGACAGGTCACATCCTCACTTGTACCAGAAGTGCCTCAGCAGCACTGCCAGCCCCAACCTGCATCTGACTGACCCAGGCAAGTGGAAGCTCCATATTCCCGTGGATTCCCTCATTCCCCAAAGGAATGATGGCCTGGGGCTGTGCAGCTGTGTCTGAAGGGTGACAGCTAACAACAGGATAATCAAAATCAACTGTGCCTCAATACTGTAAAGTACTTTCCTGGCTTGGGGAATACATTGCTGACTCTTCTTTATGTTAGGTGTGTTTTGAAGTTGGACAGTGATGTGAGTAGACTGTGTAGTTTTAAAGTGAATCCAGTCTTTAGAGATAGTTGAAATCTCCAGCTACCATGAAATATGTTGTCACTTCAATTACAGTTGCAAGTACCTCTCTCTTATTTGTTTCCTGTAATACCAGACAGACTAGGTAAATATATATCTTTTTTAATGAAGCACAATATAGTTTTTAAATGGTTTATATCAAATTGTTTCCAGTTTCTTATAAACTCCTGATTTCTAAATATCTCCTTATTTGTTCCATATGTTTCACTGAAGTCATTGTTACCAGTACAGCAGAAAGTACATAAATAATCTAGTAATTTAACATAAGTTTGTGATTTTTCTTAAGTTACTGTCAATCAAATATCATTAGTATAAACTGAAATCAAAGCAGAGCCAAAATCTGTAATTAAATCATGGAGGATGTACTGAGACAATGAGAAAATCAGGAGTGCTCTCTTAGGCTGTTCCACATACAGCTCTCATTGTGTGTGTTGGGTGGGAGACCACAGAAGTCTGGAAGGAGGAGGGAGCTTTTCACAACAGTGACCATGCTTTTGTCAAACAGGTTTCCAAGTACAGTCATGACAGGTGATATTAATCCATTCATGGTGTTTGGTTTTCACTTAAGTTAAATATTCAGTGCTATATGAGGGACTAAAACCAGCTCATTGTGGTGACATAATAGGAAAAGTGAAAAATGGTTGTGGAAGATGCTCCCAACTTGCTATTTGAACCTGATGAGAATGAGGCAATATTGTAGAAAAAAAGTGAAAAAAAAGGTCACAGAATGGACTTGGCAAAAGAGTCAAGGTATGCTTCATTAAAAACTTCAGCGTTTCCTGAACAAAGAATGCCCTTATTGCCCAATGCAGTATTCAGCTTTTTTATTGTTTTCTCTCCTCCCTCCTTTATCAGTAATGAAAGAAGGAAAAGGAGAAGGAACAGATGATAAGAAAAATATGGAAGAGGAAAATAGGAGCAGCAAATGTTACACAATATCTAAAAGTTTGTGGAAATCCTTCTACAAACATGTAGAAAAATCTAAAAAGTGTAAGCATTTTCAGATTTGGGAAAATGTAATTTTAAATCAGAGGTGGAAAAGAAAAAGTACGCCATTCCAGGCACTAAAAATGTCAGTTCTCACAGTTAATGTAAGATACCACCAAGGAGAATCATTTATGTGACCAAGTGTTCCTTTTTTCCCATCAAATACATTTTTTCAGGCTTTGAAGGTGTCTCGTACATCACTTCTAGTACATCACTTTGTCTGAGATGGTTTTCATCCATCTCTGTGTCAATACATCAGCTGACAAACCCAACTGTACTTGTCAATCAGATCAGCAGTTCCAGCTGCCTTTAAACCTGCACATTTTCTCCTCACCAGGCTGTGCTGTTGCCCTTGAGCCCATCTTAGATTTGGATCAGTGCGGAGGTGTTTTCACACAGGCCGTGTGAGCATGGATTATCCTGTGAAGAAATTGCATTACTTTCAGTGTGTGGCTAGGAGCCCTTTCCCAGTTTTTTGTGATGACGAGGTTGTCTATTCAGCTCAGGTGAAAATCCTGGGAGCATTTAGTGTATTCCCATTATAGCTTTTATATTGCCAAGTTCATGAAACAGCCAATTTAATCACATCATGAGCACTCATCTGTTACTTGGTTATTCTCTGTTAGGATTTTCTTCTTTCCACAATTTTCTGCCTCCTCTGAATCTACTTTCATTCACTGCAAATGGTAGTCCACAGTCACCCTGTGGGCAGTCACTGAGGGGTGACAGGGAAGGACATTTCTGCTGCCAAGGTGGAAAGGCAGAGACCAAGTCTGGGGTAAACCACAGATCTGAGAGGGAGATAGGTGTTCCCTAAGGGTGAGCACAGTAATCAGAGCAGGGGGCAAGACAGGAAGGATAACCCAGAGTTCCAGTGCCCAGAGGTGGAGGAGGGAGGTGCAGCCGTTTCAAGTCCCTTGGCAAGCCAGAGTGATGCTGAGGAAGAGGAGGAGGGGATGAAGCTGGACTTCACCAGGAAAGAGCAAAGCAGCATGTTAGGGCTGCTGCAGTGATAGCTCTTCCAGTGTTTCTGCTGCAAGCTCCATTTTTCAGGGGTTTATAACTTGCTCATAAAAATTTACTGCAAGCCATAATTTGGCACACAGGGTTCCAGGCTGAGAGCATACTGCTTTCCTTATTTAAACTGCATTTGGTTTATTGACAGGCCTGTTTTCAGATTGCAAAAGAGTGACGAGTGAAATAGAAATCTAATTGTTTCAGAAACTCTTTTTCCCATTTTTAGGACTCTCTAGCCCCCAAACAGCTTTAAACATCTACTGGTGCCTTTGAGTATTAAAAAGAATTAAAACTAGTTAAGAAATTGATGTTTAAATAGTGGCTACTGTGCTTATTGAGGCAGTATACCTACAGTGTATAGCATCTTTCAGCCTGATTAATCCTAGTGCAGCCTTCCAGCCTTCTAAAACACAGCTGAAACAGAAATACAGGCAAGATAAAAGGAAGCAGTTAATAATGCAGACCTGTAATGCAGGGCTGATTGTGATTTGGGCAAGGCTGTTCTATTTAAAGCATCTGGTCTTGCAAAAGACACCAGTGATCCTGTGGATCAGATTTTCAGGTACTGCCTTTCTCTTCTGGAGGACATAGGAATGAAAGTGATTTTGCAGTTGCAGCTGAAGCCATTGCTCTATCAAAGCTTCTGATTTAAAATCCCAGTTATGGATATACATTTTACTCTGTTCAGCACTGATGCTGCAGTGAGGAATTCAGACTTTGCAGATCACGATCATGGTGTCTGGGTGAACATTGGGAGACTTAATTCTGATTGCTTCTCCAGCCCTTGCCAACATCCTGGCCCTTCCCTGAGACTTTGAGTACAAGCTCCATCCTACATTCCCATGCGTGTGTAATTCTGCAGCTTGGAGTTACATGCACTGAGCTTTGAATTCTAGTTTTATAGTGAAAGTACCACAAAAATATCTATGTTTATTTTTGGCAAACCAGTTTGCATTTTTAAACCAGCTTTACTTAATTCTGTTAAGTAAAAATATGCTGAATATGTGTCTAGGTTTGCAGATGATCCTTGCTTATGTTTGAGAACTTGGCCTTGAGCAGGTTGATATTTCACTTACAGGAGAAATGTCTGAACAAGCAGAAGTGTTTTGGGCTGATTAAGTTGATTTTCAGTATCTAAGCCAATGTGGAATGGTATCTTTCGTGACAAAATACATTTCTGAAAACATGTTCAGAATGCTTCTGTAGTATCTTCCATCCATACTGTGGTAGTGTGAGAGGAGGGGAGATTGCCACTTTCTGAATTCAGCAGGTGGGACCTTCTAGGTGTTTTTCTGGACCTGTTGGAAAGCTGGTTGATGTTCATCACAAGTCTTAGTGGAGACTCAGGCTTGCTAGATAAATCCTATTTCAGACTTGAATTTTTTTTGTGGAATGTCACTAAAGTGTCAGATCTAAGTCTTCTTCCAGAAAAATGAACTTTATCATCCAAAAGATGCTTTTGCTGGGTATTTGTAGCCTCATGAAGCATAAAACTGTATTTCTTGTACCTCCCACACTGACTGATCTCACTCTTTCAAGATTTGTCTTGGCTAATTCACGACTTCTGTTACATTCTTGGGGATGCAGCTCCGAATACTTTCATAATAGAAAAGGTTTGACTACATAGGTACAGAGCAAAAAGACCGAGCAGAGGAATTTTCAGCCCGTGTGTGGTCACAGTACTTGAGCAAATCAAGTGGACAAATTACTGCCATATCTGTTTCTCTTGGCAGAACTCTGACAGTCTTCTGGCCTCCCTTGCAAGTGCCCTCCACTGTTTGTGATCAGATTCACTCTGCAGATTGTGTGTGCGTAGGGATTCACCTCCTAATCTGCATGGCTGGCTTTAGAGAGGCTCTTCTTGAAAGGTAATAAATGACAGATGGAATGGTCTCTGTAGATGCACTGGGGAATGATCTGAGTATTTGCTATTTGTTCATTCAGGGACTGCTACTGCAGAGAGGTTGTTTGGACTGAGCCTTGGCACTGAGGCACTGGAGAGAACCAGTGGAAGTTGGTACAACTCAGCACTGTGAGAGGTGAAATGAAAAATCAGAACTGTTGTCACAAAGAGCCCCATGCTCTGCACCAATTCTGTGCTACCTCCCAGCTCCTCTGGTTGCTTTGGGAGGAAGCTGTTCCAGGAGGGAGGGTCAGGCAGACTGGAGAGGCAGAGAAAAGCAGAGAAGTGAGACAGAATGGGCGTTGTGTGACTGTGGCTGTCACTGCCCCGGGGTTGAGGGAGTGTAGAGTGAATGAGAGTGATGAGAAATTATTGTTTTAAAATCAAAGAAATGAAATGACACAGTGTTCTGCTTACAGAGTTGAGATTGCCCAGTGACCAAACTTACACCTTTGAGATTTAAGACATGAGGAATTCTGGCGTCAGTTATCCAGACCTAGTTCACTCTTCTAAAATAAGAGGACAGGATGTGAAGTTCCTTAGCAGTCTTGATCTCTGTAGGCACAGGAGGATTTCACTGCAGATGTACATGTGACTCTCATCTGTTCAACACCATCCTCCCCTTATTTTATTAACAAAACAGAACAAAACTAAAAACTTGCCAACATGAACCTCAGTTAACCTGGAGCTGCAGTTACCTAGTGGCAACTTGCTCTTCTCTTCTGGAATATCCAGTTCAGGTAAGCACAAGCTTCTGAAAACCATTGGAGGAAGAGTTAATGTAAGCTGGGCTGAGAAAGTCCATAGCTCACACAGACTCCAGCACAGCCTCAGCTGTCCCGCAGGAGCCACTGGGCACTGTCTGCCTGCCTCCCCTCTGCACAGCTGGCAGGCTGGGAAGGTCCATTCCCACAGGGAAGGGACATGGTCAGTGTTACCTTTGCCAGCCTCACATCTTCTCCCCAGCCAGCACAGCCCTGGAAAGCAGGCGGCAGCTGCAGCTGTGCTCGAGGCTTGCCTTCCTTCAGGACCCAGCTGTGTGAGCAGGGCTGTCCCAGCCTCTTCCTACCTGGGATGCTCAGCAGTGAGCAGTGTGTTCTCTGGTCCTAGGGTTTGTTTTTGTGGGCAAACCTCAGCTTTTGTATACTTCACTTAATTGTAGTTCAGCTCACTTGCATTTGCTCCAACAGAAAAGCACATTCTGCTTCAGGAATTCTGAGGGCCACTGCACCAAGAGGGCAGACATAGGATGGCTTGGCTGAGCACTTTTTTTTTCTGGTTTTCAGAACATGAATTTTTTTCCTCTTGGCTCTGTTCTTCAGGTGATGCTGAGAAGAAAGCACTGAAAGAGTTTATCAGCAAATACTAGGGCCACACAAAATGCTTTTTATCTGCAAAGATTTATATCAGGGTGACGAGATGCTCTCTTTATGTGTTACTCTATGGAATGATAAATATTAGCAGGACTTTTTTTTTTTTTTAATTTAGCATACGTTTCTCATCTGTGCATACTAGAAGATGGGAAGCCTAATGTCTGTGAACCTGTGAAAATGTAAGCTCGTGAAAAAGAATGGAAATTGTAAAAGTAACAATCACTTATATTTGTATTAAGTCTAACTTTATCAAGTCTGAGATTAACCAGGGCACAGGTCAGTAACACTGTCTGTGGAACACTGCAGGGCATGGAGACTTCTGGTGGTTTAGGGTAGGAAAAGAGAGATCGTAGAGAGCTAAGCAAGGATAAGAGTGTTAAGCAGGCTGCAGTTTTACTGTGTAATTGGTGTTTATTTAAGAGATTGGGAAGTGATTCCCTGAGCTTTCAATTAGCGCCCTGCAACCTTGGCTGGATTAGGCCATTGCTACTCCAAACACAGTTTCACAGTGCATGGGCTTTCAGCAGGGTTTAAAAAGTGCTCCCTGGCTGTTTATTCATGCACTAGGGTTTGAATGTCGCTGACCCTTCTTTCTGTTCCTTGTCTTATGGGATCCACAGTTTGAGTTGGGCAGATGTGATTAAAATTGATGTTCTCTGGTTTTTACTCTGGGAGAGTCACTGCTCTGGTTCACAGCATGACTCTGCAAACGCTTGCCATGACTGAGCTGAAGGCATGCAAAACAATGGAGGAATGAGTAAAAAAAGGGTGAGAACAGGGGCAAGAATTCCTGAAGTCAGTATTGGTACCGAAGTGCGTGCTTTGTGACACTGGGCCCTGAGTTGAGGTGACACCTGCTGAACACACCTACAATGGATTTTTGTCATCCTCTGGATATGTGACAAATACAGTTGAGTTTAGTTCAGTGCAGGTCGTCCAAGCTGTATTTGCTCTGAGAGAAAATTCCATGTTCAGCACCATTCAGTGCTGAGCGTGACTTCTAGTGTCAGGACAGGGCAGGGATGGCTTTGCTGTGTGCTGAAGGTAGAACAGCATTATTTGAAAACCTAAAATAGTGTGTACTTAGTGCTCTGAAGCTCCTCCCTCTAGAGGTGAAATGGAAAGACACCTTTATTCAGTGCATCTTCTCTTCCCTCTAATTGTGGTTAATACAAATTCTTGTATCACACTGAATGTAGCAGTCACCAAACATTGTTGGGGTGCTGCTACTATTTTGATGCTATCCCAAGTAAACAGCCTGGTGTTCAATATTTAATTAAAAGCAGAAAACTTGATACAACTAAAAGATGGGAATCTGAATGGCATGGTGGCCAGCCTGATACTTCTAACATACTAATTGATAAATCTTGCTTTACAGCTGCATCTGGGACCAGTCTTTGTATGTCCTTTATCTCTTTAATTCATTTTGCACGGACCAAAACAAATTGGAAATGAAAAACACTGGCTTATTGTATTCATCTAAGGACATGCTAATTGAAAATGATTGTTTCATACTGGGCTGGATTCAAAGCTATGTACATCTCTCTTTCTCTTGTTTACACATAAATCCATTAATGTGTTGAAATAGCAATTGCTAGGTCAGAGGGAAGTGAGATAAGTAAACCAGAGGCAGGCACTTAAGAGGTAGCCATACAATGAGGCAAATTCCTATGCCAGCTTCCAGATCCTTTGGCACAGATGTGGTTGCCAGAATCTACATTTTCATTAAAAGCAAAACAAAATAATTTTTTTTTTGTTTTGGGCTTTTAGGTCCACAGAGATAATTTGGAAAACCTGAACAAGAAAATATATTTTTGCAAAAAAGAAAACCTTAGATTTTCTTAAGCACACTTAAAAGCACTTAAGCACACTCCTAGTAAAAAAGAAGTGTGATGTGGTTTTAGGTTAATCTGGAAGAGGATTTGATAGACAAGTTGCTTGTACTCTCTTCATCCAGTTTCAGTTTATTTCTCAAATGAACTTGGAATTGTAAAACAGTTAATGAGGAACCTTAATAAGGACTTACTTTTTAAAAAGTGATTATTTTTAATAATTAAAATCTTTGTCCAAATTTTGGTCTAAATTCTAAAGGGATTTCTTTCAGATTCTGTCACCTTAGTAGAATGACTTTCGGATTATACTTGCGGTTTATGGGTTTTTTTTAGGGGGGGAAAGATTACTACGAGGTGAAATCTGTATCATGGTTATTGCATGCTGGTAGTATCAATTTGGAGGATTAGAGTAAAATAAAAGACCAGTTAATATTCTAAACAAACCAGAGCACTATAACACAGAGTGTATGGCCCTTGTGTTGTAAGAGCACACACTTTTCCAGGTGGGATTCCAGTGCACACAACCAGAGTATAATGTCCCATATACAAGAGCAGATCAAAGAATAGCAGAACTGTGTGTTTCAGCTGAGAACTGTTCCTGATACATCACAGATCCATGGGCTCCTTCGTGCCTCATTTGCCAGTTACTGCACAGTGGCCATCAGTAGAAAGTGAGTCATAATGACTTTTCTTTCTTCTGCAGGATTACATGTTTTTATCTTGTTTATCTTCACCATTATTATATTGCCATTTACATCCTAGATCACCTACCCGGCACTGAAAGGGCATGAAATTTGGACAGCATTGTGCTGTGCCTAGAGTTCAGAATTCACCAGTTTTTCACAACTTACCAGATGGTAAGTTGATGGCATTAAAAGAAAAAAAAAAACTTTAAAAAGTTTTTTTTTAATTTACTGTGGTCCCCGCTTTCACATCTCCGATCCTCACATCAATGTTAGCACGTATGGGAGCCCATCAATGTTAGCATGTATTTGGAGCTGAACTATTGTGTTTGGCATTAAAACTTTTTGGATTTGTTTGCTTGTTGTCACTTTAAGATATCAGATGAATTGCCAGTGGGCTTGTATCTTGGACAGCTGCGTCAACTTTTTATTAACAATCCAAGCTTAAGGGGAGAAAGGCAGGATATCCCAGGTGAGCTGGTGAGAGCCTGGATTTGTTGACATTGTGTGTGGACCAGTGGACTTTGCATTTTTTATGTGCTGGGGTGTTTGTCAGTGGGATTCCAGACACAGGAGAAGAGGCCAGTCCTGTGAGTTAGCACCCAATTCATCCTTGTCTGTGGGAGGTGGGAGAGCTGAGTAACTCGACTGTTTGAACAAGAAAGGATTCACGAAACTTGTTTTGCTAAAAAACAAACCTGACTTTTCAGAACAACCTGCAAATGAACACAATAATTACGTGTTTTTGGTAAAAGCAAAATAATTTCTTCCTACACTTGGACCTGACAGCACGCTTGCTCTGCTGGTTCAGCTGATGTGCAGGGAAGGCCAGCCTGGGGGAGATGATGATTTAACCCAGTGCTGGCAGAATGTCTCCTTCTTGTCCAGATCTTCCCTGTGCCCTGATGGAGGATCATTTACATTGTCACTGGCGTTGTTTGCCAGAGATTGCTGCGTGTGGCTTTTAATGGTGAGCACACAAATGTGTCTGTGGTAATCTGTTGGCGTAATCCTTTGTGGCTGAGTATGTCCTTCACATGGTTGTTGTGCCAGGGCATGCTTTAACTCAGAGCCTGCGGGCTGTACTCTTATGTTTAAGAGCTGTGATTTTGTCATGGTAAGTTTTGAGGGAAAATCATGTGTTAGTTATGGTGGAAAATATCAATGGAGAACCAAACAAAGCAACGAAAAATTGGGGTATGTTTTGTGCTTCCTGACATGGGGTATTTAGGTGCATGGACTTGGCTGGCCTTGAGCAGAACTAGGTTTACACATCAAAATCATTGGTATATTACTCATTGTACGCAGGATTCAGAGGCAGGAGGAGTATTCTGTAAGCTTTTTGTAATTGTTTTTGTTACCATCCTGTCTTCTAATTTTAAAATCTTTTCAGTGGGCACAATCTGCCCCATGGGTTGCTCAGTATTTGTTCTGCTTCCTTTGTCTTGCTTTTCTATGCCAATGTGGTTTTCTTGGTGACCCCCCCAGTAAAAGCAAGATAGTGAGTGCAGTTGACTCTGTTGAGAGCTGTTCCATTTTCTCTGCTGAATCCCATCCTCATGCCCTGCCTTTCCCAGCCCTCCAACCCAGCCAGGCTTTGGTCTTGTCCTCCCAGAGGGATGCCACCATTCTTCCCTTTGTCTTTTCAAGCCTTATTTCCTCCATGGAATTGAGCTCTTTTGCTTTCCTGGCTTGGTGGGAAAACATGAAGAGATTGCTGAGGTGGATTATTTGGCTGTGTACAGGTACTGGCTCCTGGTGAGGATTAGGAAAAGGCGTTCTGATGGTGATGAGCCATTCTCAATTTAAAGAGTCCATCACTCTGGCTGTGCTTTAGTGGCAGACAAACGTAGGTGCCAGAGCTGAAGCAGTGATTTTGAGCTGTGTAGCACCGTGTCTCAGCAGGGGATAATGTTGGTGCTGGCTTCAACCCCAGCTCTCGGTGTTGCTGTAGCAGACTGCCAGCCTGTAGCTCAAGACTCAGCTTATAGAGCAGATCTCTGCACATTTTCTACTGAAAGAGGCAAGTTCAAGAGAGTTACTTAATGCTGCATCAGTAGTGGTGTGTGTGGTCACACATAAAAGGGCTCTGTAAGCAGTTACATTTCTCATCATATGACAGAAGCACGGCTGTGCAGTCCCTGTTTCAGGATATGCAAAAGATTGATGCTAGTAGGTGGTTTCAGAGATAAATTTCTCTGGCCAGGAATGTTTTGAAGACATTCAATGCAGAGAGGATGGCCTGCTGATGTAATTGGTGAGATCATGTGTATATAAGAGTCATGAGAACAGGAAAGGCTAGTAGGCTGGTCACTCCTGCCCCTTTTATTTTCCTTGTCTACGTTTTCCAATTGCAACTTGCCTGTCTGCTCTTTAGCTTCTCTGTAAGGAAAGACTAATTAAAAAGGCACCAGCCTCCAGTATGAAATGTGAAGAGTTTTTGCTTCATAAGCTCATGTTTGGCAGTGAGAAAAGAACACATAAAGCTCACAAGAAAGGCTTTTGTCCACACAAAATATTGATCCAGGATTGTTTGGACAGAAAGAAAGGCTGCATCTCTCCATTCCTATGGGCCCTGGCATTTCCAGGATTGCAGTCAGCGGGGGAAGGGTAGATGTAGGAGGGAACCGAAAAAACCATGCCAAGGGTAAAAAGTGAAAAACAAAGTGGAGCAGTCCTGGGCAGAGGTTGTTTTACATGGCCTGCTCTGTCCAAAGCATGGCATTCCCACTCCACCCCTGAGGATGGCTGCCAGCAGGCATTTGCCTTGGGCCCATGATGTGCCCTGCACTAGGTGGTGCCCATTTGGGAAGCTTGGCACTTCCCTGCTTCCTACTGCCTGTAGGAATCTCGCTGTCCCAGCTGTGGTGTCCTGAGTCTGGATTAATGAGCTGTTCAGAAAGGCAGAGGGGAGCTCTGTGTGGAAATTCCCCCCAGGACCCCGTGCCCATCAGGTCTCTCTTTGTAGAGCAGCATGGAAACTGGGCGCATGTGTCCTTTCTTTCTCTGGTCTCTCTTTGTAGAGCAGCATGGAAACTGGGTGCATGTGTCCTTTCTTTCTCTGGCTACGATTCCTTGAGATCAGTCTGGAGAGAGCTTTACATGGAATCACAGAATGGTTTGGGTTGGAAGGGATCTTAAAGATCATCTCCAGAGAAAGGCTTTTATGCTGAGAGCCTCTCTGTCTTTTTCAGCTGTATTAGCTGGGCTAGTAAAACCTACTATTTCTCCCAGCAAACCTTTCCTTACTCTCATTAAAATGTGTTTGCTTGCTACGGAAAGTTGAGGTTGTTTTGGATATTCTTCTGGGGAGGGAGAAAAAGACATGGCTTTTAAAAAAAATTTTGGCAGCTTTTGGGAAAGGTCTAATCATTCATTAAATGAAAAAGTTCATTCTCCTTTTCAAAGAACCCATTGTAGTCACAAAGATCACCGTGAAATCAAAGCGAGTTTGCTGCAGAGCTCATCTTTTACACAGAAAATTAAACTTCTTAAGATTTTTTTTCTCAATTATGAGGTGGGTGAAGAAGAAAGAGGACAAGATAGGGTTTTAAAAAGACATGCTGTATATTTATTCAGAGTTCCAGTCTTTATTCACATAGCCTATTATTCACATAGCCTGTCATTTGAAAAAGTTTATCAGAATTCTTTATGAGTAAATGATGGGCCAAAACAGACCAAAATTTTGAAATAAGAAATGAGCTGTGGGGTTCTGCTGTGAAGGTGATGTAGAATTGGAATAAAAGAACAGAATCCTTTTAATGTTTCAAGAGAGAGTCATGGAAAGAAAGTGCCCTGCAGAAGAGTCACAAAGCAGGCCTAAAACTGATGAAAATGATCCTTTCCTGGGCATCTGTATGAAGAGCAAGGCTGGAACTGTCCTTACCTGAGGAGTTCTCACCCAGTGCAGAAATCTCAAGGTGCTTTACAAAATTAAAGCCCCAGTGAGTTAGAGCTCAGTACGAGCCAGAGAGACCCAAATGCATTTATTTCCAAATTTTGTAGGTGATTAATGAGTCACAGAGAGGACATGTTTAAAAGTGCTTTGAGTTTGTAAATACAGTATTGTACATACTCAGGCTGGAGGATGTACATCGCCTGTGCCCTTGAAATAACCTTATTCATCTGCACCTGGAAGTTGTTCTCCATCCACAAAACCCAGTGGGGCTGTTTAAAGCCAATTCACAGGTGTCTGAAATTTTACATGTAGAGGTGTGAGGCTATTTAAAACACATGTGCAGGTGTTTACATTGCAGAGTGCAGGAGCAAGGCTGTGCACATCCAATTTAGGTTTCATGTTGAAAGACAGGGCTACCTTAAAGGAAGTCTAGGAACAGGTGGCAAGGTTGGCATGTTCCCAGCTGTATCAGAAAGGAGATAAGCCATTCTATAAAGAGCTCATTTTTATGCTACATAAACTATTTGCTGGTTGCTTGTTCAATGTTACTTCCAGGTATCTAGGAGAATATTAGAGAGCATAAAAGCGCAGTAAAAACTACCCCAAGATGATGATGTGTCCAGCATTCTCTCCAGTGTTATGGTTATAGATCTTCTGCTGGAAGTCCTGATTCTCCAGAGCTCTGCTCCTGGCTCAGAGGCTTTACCCCAGTGACTGATAAAGTCAGGATACTCAAAAAATACAAGTGGTGATGCAGTCCCTGCTGAGGAGGCATTTTAGTACAGCAAACATGAAGGACTAAACTCTGCACAGAAGTGATTTGCTCAGGGTCACCCACTTGGATTTCGCATGATGCCAGTTGCAAGAACAGCTCCTGGACCAGGTGTGAGTTGTTCAAAAGTGTCCTTTTCAGAAATAGTGCTGCTAGTGGCTGTTCTGTCTAGTTGGAGATGGGCAGTTTTATAAGCCAGTGAATTCTGGAAGGCTGTGTGGAGCAGAGTGCTGAAATTGGACATCTTGAAAGATGTCCAGGGGAAAAGTTAGGTCTTCCTGAAGTTTGTGGTCTTGTCAAGTGCCAAGGCTGGCACCTCAAGGAAGCAGAAACATTCCTTTTTCCTGTTTCAGGGCCCAAGTGGACAGGCCAGCAGCTCAAGTGCCTTTCCCCTCAAGTGACACGGCAGACCCAGGTGGGGAAGAGAGTGATTATAGGGAATTACAGCCCTATACACTTCCTTTATCCCAGTTAATTTCTCCAGGAAGTGAGAGCAGAAGTACAAATGCTCACTTGTCTTAAGCACCTGGAGTTTGCACACAGAATTGGCAGGAGTTGGAGCAGAAGCTTTGTTGGGGTGTGGAAGTAGCTTTGCAGTAGCTGCTGTCCCTGAAACAATTAGGGCAGGTCCCACCAGGAGCAGAGGCTTCTCCCCCTCACCTCTGTAGGAGCTGGGAGATCTCCTGTGGGTTAATTCTGCCAAACCTCACATGAACTGAGCTGCACCAGCAGCCAGGAGCAGCTCGGCAAATTTTAAGAGGGGCTGCACAAGGGCTTGAAGTCCCTTCAGCACGTGGACCTCTCCAGAGCCAGGAGGTGCACAGTCAGCATGCAGAGGTAAAAATGAACCATTCAGCTCCTGGGAGGTTTGGTTGGGGTGTGGTCCGATTTCTTCCTGTAGTTTTGGGTCATTTCTTTCTGATTTACCCAAGTTGCTCTGGCCCGTGCTTGGTCTCAGACTCCTCATTCTGAACCCCTAGAACAGGGCTTGGCAGCACATTATGAGACACAACTCTGTGTCTGGTGCTTTTTGCAGAGGTGGTACCTGAGAGCATCAGGGCTCCCAGGACAGTGATAGGAGGAATAAACAACTTGAAAAACAAAATAAACTCTTGCTATCAGAGTCACAAGGCGAGCTGTCCAACACAACAGTGGTCTCTGATTTTATATTTAATTTTAGAAGCTGAAACTAAATGTTTTAATTTTATATTATTCTCAACATAATGCTAATTTGCTCCAGATGTCCACTCCGAGCTGAACACTGCCGTTTTGCATAGAAAGCATGTGCGTCAGTGATTTATTCCAAATAGCTTCTATTTTACTGCATTTCATTTTATTCTGAATGAAGTACTTAACAACATGTTTCTCTTTAAGAATCTTACTTAATCATATGGATATAATTTCTTCAATTTACGTTTTCAGTTCTTTAGTGTGGTGGCCACAGGGTGTTTCTTAACCTAGGAAGATTAAATGCACATGTTGAAAGCTGCTTATATTTGATTTTGAGGCACTTTCATTTCAAAGTCCTCCACGTAAGGTACAGAAGTGATTGTGGTTTCCTGCTAGGTTCTGGGATAGGGGGATAACTCTCAGGAAAACCTTGCAGATATCTTCTAATAATCATCCATGACAATAACATAATTTCATTTCTTTCAAAACTGTGGTCTACCGAGAGTGTTTAAGACTTTTTTTATTGGGGTTCAGGAGAAAAAGAGATTTAATTTTCTTGTCATTTCTGGGCTACAGTTCAACATTTCAATTTAAAATCTATTTCCGTTGAGCTCCTTTCCCAGTTTTCCCTCAAAATATTATCTTAGAAAATGTCTTTTATTCAGTTATTTTTTTATTTATTTAGCAGCATATTAAAGATTATGTGAGACAGCTCAATACGAACCTTTGGTATTTGAGCCTGGCTCACTCAGCCATTCCTGTACATGGGCTGCCATTGGTCAAGTATGTCAGGAATGTCCTTTGGCAGTGGCCTCAGAGCTGCGTCATGTGTGTGAGGCAGCTCCCATGGACTGCTCAGCGTGGATGGGAAGCTGCTCTGAACTGTGGAACAAAGTCCAGGGAAGATTTTTGTTCTGTTATTTTAAAACTGACCCAGGCTGTGTAGTTTGTAGTAAGATGGGATGCTTCTGCAGTGGTCACACAAAATATAATATGCCAGATTCCTCAGATATCAAAACCTACTCTTTGTCCCTTTTAAAAATAATTTCACTTGTATAATCCCTTTTCCTCTTAGGCTCTTAGACTGTACCCTATGCCATGGGATAGAAATTTCATGAGGTTGCATCATTTGTGAGGCAGGTTTTTCCCACCTGAAATAATGTCCATCTGTATTCATTTACATCTTCTTTTTGCATTTCTTTTTCAATCTTAGCTTTTAATTTTCAGAACTAACCTTGCTGTTATTCTACAATTGTATTAGTTTATTATACTGAATTGTTGACACAGCTGGTAGGGAGCTAAGTACTGTGGTTTCACA
The DNA here is from genome assembly GCA_013397075.1 of Rhabdornis inornatus. Lineage (NCBI taxonomy): Eukaryota > Metazoa > Chordata > Aves > Passeriformes > Rhabdornithidae > Rhabdornis > Rhabdornis inornatus. Next base: position 1,612,802 of record VWZS01010362.1, on the reverse strand, counting down.
CAATAAAATTTCAGACAATATGTGTAGCACTTCTTTTTCATACATATCATTTGAAAGCCATATGATTCACCAATATGTGTTATTGTTATCCACCCATGTGGGACAATCTATTTTAAATTAGTGAAGTGACTTGCTAAACTCCCTGTAAACAATAAGACTGTGGGAAAACATTAAGTGCTATTCAGAAAAGAACATTGCTATACAGCCTTTTATCCAGAGGATCCCACAGTGCTGCAGAGAATGGAGGGACCTGGCACTGCTCTTCAGCAGAGCTCATCTTCTCAACAGGCTTCAGGAAGCAGCTCCAGCCCCTGAAACTGGAGCAGGGTTTGATGGTGTCAGTGCCCACACCAGTTCAGTGGGTGTGGTAAATCACCTTGAGTGAAGAGTAGCAATAGGGTGTTCATTAGCAAAATCTTGATTTAACATCTCCTTTGGAGAGAAAACTGACTTCCTTTAAAGCAGGTGAGGTCTTGAAGCCATTTTCCTGGGAATAAGTCTCTCAGATTTTCCTTCATGTAGTGAACATGGCCAAGCAAGACGAAATGCAAACACTGCCAGGCTAAAATTAATCACTTAGGCTAAAGTGAGGATGAGTTCCTTATTTGTAGGGGAAAAAGAGCCAATTCTCTCAGAAGGAGCAGATTATCCTTCTCCATGTGTTACCCTGAGCTCTGTGGGAGTCTGCTGTAGTGTGATGAGCAGGTCCATGGGTGAAGGAGAGAGCTTTGTCTCTTGGGGTTGCTTTTTAAAAAAAAATAATTATGTTTTAAAGACAAATGCTTCAAGCATTCAAGCTTGAAGTTTCCAGTGCTTTAATGTTTTAAAGACAAATGCTTTTTTAAAAGACAGATAATAAAAAGAACAAGCATTTTTGCCCAAGAGCTCCACAACCAGGGTGTGAGGGAGAGCAGAGTGAGGTAACTGGGCCTGCAGTGAGAACAAGCTCTTACCACATCACACAGAACACAGTGGGTCACCAGCACCTCTTGGAGGGCTCTTTGCCAGAGCTCAGCTTTACACACAAGAGGGAGTGCCAGGTACAGTCATTTTAGCAGATCCCTTTCCTGCCTTGGATTACAAGTGGGACCTCAGTCTTCACTTATGGGTAATCGGACTGGCCCAGCATGGCACAGAAAGAGCAGGAGCCCATCTGAGCACTGAAAGTCCCTCTGACTTTACTACTCCACTGCCGAGAGCAGCCTTGGAGAAAATTGTGTGATCTCCTCATTGCTTTGTGCAGATTAATTCAGTGTTGGCAAGTTCATGCAGTTTGTCAGCTTGCAGGGAAACTTTACTCTTCTGAGCTGAACTTCACAGAAATAACAACTTGAGATAAAAACTCCATTAAGCATTTGTGGAACTAAGCATGGGTAGAGTATGAAAAGGATAGTAGGTTGTAAGATGTAAAAAAATCCACCCTACTAAAACGGGAGAAAACCCCAGCAATAAAACTACTGACTTTGTGAAACATTTAGTAGGAAAATGGGCAACCTGGGTTGAACCACGTACAGAAACTTGTATTTGCAACAAAAAACCTATATAGATGGGCAAAGAGTTACCTTGCTGCTATTTTTGAGCTTTCCTAAGAGAATTTGGTTGTGCTGGAGTAGTTTAGTCATCTGTAGCCAGCAATTTCCCACTGTAGATCAGATTTCATCCACAGGATCCTCCTCTGTTTGATCTGCCAAGGGCAGGAGCCACTTTGTAAGCTGTGATGACATATGACAAGCTATGACTGTAAAACATATTTATTTATTGATCTTGACAAAGGTAGGAGCTGAATTTTCCAGAATCATAAGAAAATAGGAGTCCGGGGGGATGAGTGGGAAGGGAAGTTAGGATGGACACTCACTGTTGCCAGATGACACCGTGTTTGTGACACACAGGTTTGTCACATGCTGGTCTCAGATCTTCCTGTGGCTGGAGACAGACACAGCACAGACCTAACCCAGGCTGCTCTGTTTGTGGTGCTCTGGAAGCTCATCCTGTTCCTAGACACACTCTTGGCATGTGACAAAGACAGACTGGACTGTGTGAGGATCTTTTTGTTCCTTTGCTGGTTCATTAAAAATAAAGGAAAATATGAAATAAAGAGGGAAGTTTTTCATTTTTTGTTTTTTTTTTTTCCCATGTGTTTGTTAGTGAATACATTCGGAGTATTTCAATAGTGTGTGATGCCAGTATAACAGCTTAAGACTTTGCTTAATTCCTGAATGTGCGTATTATTTTTAGCAAACATTTTTAATTTACGTTTGTCCTGCCTGTCTTCCAATCTCCTGTTGGATTCAGAATGTAAACGAGGACAGGCAGCTTCTCTGCCACCCCCTTTGCAGATGTCTGTCCAGGCCCAGGGCAGAGAAGTGCCCTGTGCTGGGCACAGAGGGGTTGCTGAGTTCCCCCAGCGTGTGTGAATGTCCTCCGCTGAAAGAGAGCGCTCAACACGTTACAGGAACAGCTTACAGAAGCAGGGTGTGTAATTTTTAATAACTGGGATAAAAACCCCCAGTGACATCTTTAAAATATAAATGCCTTTTCTTGTTTCTTTTATTTCTTTGCCCCCCCTTATTTTGCCTTTTCATCTCTTCTCCTTTCAATTCCATTAAGCTTCATTGTACCATAATGTATCGCAGTGGACTTTTTTCAATTATGTTTTTGATTTTTTCCTCCCTGTTACTATAAAACTCCAGATGTTTTGAGACTTCATGGTTCTCTGGATTATTTTTTCCTTTATTTTAATCTTCTTTTGTAACGTGCCACACATGTGGTATTTTGGCCTTTTAAGATGCTAGGCTATGCTAATCAACCATAAGTTTTGGGGTAGGATTTTTTTTTCCCTTTTATAATTACTTTTTTTCCCCCTTCTTTTTGCTGTTGTCTCTTTAATTATTTTATTTTTTCTATTTGTTTTATTTTTTATTACCCCAACTGGTTAGTCCACATCAATTTTAATGGAATCTCCCTTTGCTCTGAGGCTGCATTCTTCATGTTAAGCAAATTAATTCTTCACTCCAAACTTTCAAACTCTCCTACCTGTAAGTAGATTATGAGCAGCTTTTTTTACCTTGCTTGTCAGAACAGAACTGTTTGTACTCAAATTGGCCCCTCCAGACCAAGAGCACTGACTGTTTTTTAAAGGTTTAGATGGGTGCAAATAGATGATACTTCAGATGCAAACTGGAATGGAAGTGTTTCCTTGGAAATTTAGACAATGAATTACTGATTCAGAGAAACAAGTTTTTGAAGTATATGTAGGAAACTATACTTCTTATTAAAAAAATCTAAAAGTACTGGAGGGAAGCATTTTAATTTATTTGTGGTTCTTTGCTGGCATGGATGGAGAGGGTTTTTAATTGATTTTGTTCAATCTTAATTTTGTCCCCAAAACAAGCAGATCTGGCTTCAGATATTAGAACAGAAAATCTTGGATTGTGTACTGTCCTTTAATTTCAAATAGCTTGTAAGCTATTAAAAAAATCCCAAATAAAGAATAGTTTCCCAATTACGTCTGAGGAAATAAAGGGGTTGACATGGGGTGTCTTCTTCGCTTATTACATGACCCTATGAATTTTGCATTTTGTTCTTTAAAATGTTGCCTCATGTAATGTTATTTTTGCCTGCAAGCCATAATACTGCATTCAGTCCAACTGTAATGAGGTTTCAGAAAATTGTTTGCTTTCCAAATGACATATTTAGCAAAACCTTATGGCAAAATCTGCAGCTGTCAAGCTGCTGATAGTAAAATATTCCCAACTTTCCTGGTTCCTTCTCGTATGTTGTAGCAAACAAATGCAACTACCCCTGTTTGACAAATGTTTATACTTCCGCTTGATTAAAGAAGGATTACTAAAAGGAGTTTTAATACTAGAAATCAGGTCTTTGAAAAGGATAGGATGCTCTGATAGTTCCCCAGATATTTTGGGGTTGCTGGAAAATGTATTGAAGGCTCTGTTTGCTCACTGAAGTGTGTGACCTACTGGCATAGAATAAATGAATGTATGAATATTCCATGCTGGAAGCAACATTTTCCCCGTGCAGGGGATGCTCCAGGCAGGGGGATGGGTCTGTCTGTGTGTGGGAATCACCTCGTGGGCACAATCAGACCTGGTCACTCTTGAAACTGTGTGACCCAAAGGAGTCCTGCCTGGGCCAGGTCTGCATTCCTCATGGATCCATCAGTGCTGGTACTGCCCGAGGGGGTTCAGCAATGCGGGCTTAGGGGCTTAGAAAATTCATAAAACTGAATAAAAGAGACAGCCCAAAGTCTGAAGTCAGTGATGATCAGACACCTCCTCCAGGGATTCTCAGCGTATTCATATTTCCCAGTTTCATGGTAATTAGGAAATACACAATCTGTCTAACAGCATAAAGAAAAATGAACTACTGGTGGACAGTGTGTGGATGTCAAATGTTTGGCAACAACTACCCTAAACCCCAACAATGTGAAGGATATATTGCATTTATACTGTGGCTTACTTTTCTAAGGCTTTCTTCTTCCCATTCTGAACCTTTTAAGCTTTTCTTCTCTTACACATGAGCAGCTGTACGACACTGTGGCTAAAGCCCTAAATGCTTTTTTAAAGATAAATAATTAACAGTGCAAGCATTTTTACCCAGGACTCAAATGAAATAGCACGTAGTGTCACTTTGTAAACATAAATTGTTCAGGCTTCAGAAATAAAACCAAACCCAGAAATGTTACAGTTACCTTCCACTTCATTGTAATCACAAAGGGGAAAAAAAAAACATGTTTCAACAATTCAAATCTGTAAGCTTGAATCTAGCTAAATAAATTTGGATTCTTTAGAATGTTAAAGTCTCATTCCTGTGGGTGACTTTTTATGCACTCAGTTCCGTTGAGTTTAATGAAACTCCTTGCATGAGCCATGTTACTCATGCACAACCATTTGCAGGATCAGGGCTTTACATTGTAGCTACAACAGCGAATTAAACATTAATCTAATTAGGAGTTAGCTGGGAAAAACAAAGCACCAAAACAGATACTTTGATTGTGGTGTGGGGTGGAACAACTCATGTGTTTAAGTTCCTGGGTTCCTAACAGATCAGAGCCCCATGTGCTCCCAGCCATGGCCCCAACATTGGCCTCAGTGTGCTGTAAAACATTGATGCTATTTAAAGAGTGGTGTAGCTGTTTCCTCCCCCCCAGAAGGGATACACAGCCTCACAGGATCCTTTTTCTCATAGCATGTTTTTCAATAAAATTTTCCCAATTTTGTAATCAGTTGGGAAGAAAGAACATTTCACAATGTTCATGAGGCTTGTGGATGTTTTGACCAGACATCAGATTTCCTATTGATAGCTTTAAATGCTTTGGAATGAAATGTTTTGGGTTTTCCATCTGTAGGCTGTCTGAGATGTCAGCAGCCAATATGACCTGCTCTTTCCCTTTTAGGTCTATAAATAAAAGGCAGCTTGTTTAACTGATCTTGCAGCTGAGAGCAGAGGTGTATATTAATGAGCTTGCTCTAATGGCACACTGGACCTATTTAGCACTATGACTGTGAAGCCTTCTCTTTTTCAGTCATAACTCATTTCCTAAGAAAATGTCAGTTATTGCTTCACCCTATGGTCTGGGCTGGTTCGTTTATAGTTTATTTCTTCTGATCTGTACCACTGACAGATATTCTAGACATGGCTGTGATTAAATACGCTTATGAAAATGGTAAACATTTGATAATATAAACCCTCTTGGGAACATGCTGTTACTTCTGCGTGGCAACATTCTCAGGTGCATTCAAAGTATAATCTGGAAGCAAAGAAAAAACATTTTAAGCAATTACAGTTATTAGATTAAACTGTTTTGTTGGGAAAATTGTTATGTGTTTCGATCACTGTGAGATAATTCAGTGTTTTTATAAATACAGCTTTTGAATGCATGATATTGCCACAGCAACACTGCAGTGAGATTTTAGTGTGAAATAAAGATAACATATGTATTTCCATATGGTGACAAACTAGTTTAGTCTCATAAATTTCGAAGAGGTATTTTTTCCTGGTAGAAGCCGTGTTCTGAAAGCAGCAGTAATTATAAAACCCAATAACTGTATTGTGTTCTCCTGTAATAATGTGGCATTGTTTTGTGTCTGTGCTTGGGTGTATGCAGTATTAACGATCTCACAGCAAAGACAAAAGTAGTAATTGCAATATAATTATTATTTTTATTGATTAAACTTGTTTAAGAGCTCTGTTGAAATTTACAGACTTTGAGGATCATGAAGCATTTGTTACAGTTATCCCAGGCATCAAACGTCCACAAAATGTTTAGGATTGTAGGATTAAGCAGTGACAGATTGGGGCCAGATGTCTGGGAGATCCTGTAAGTGGCCTTCTCAGTTGATAAAATAGCTCTTACCATCCTGAAGCCCTTTTGAAACTGAACATTTACTCTTTGTAGTTGAAGCTGAGACACTTGTGGGATGGCTGGATCTTCCTGGAGGTTATTTAAGAAGGAAAATGAGCACCCCATTTTTCAGGAGCAGTTTTATATAGTATAAATGTAAATGTAAATACATTCCAAGTAGCAAGAGTAGGTGGAAGGGTTAAAAGAGTTGGTGAGTAGCAGTTAAACCCAAGAATTACCTTACAAAGTTGTCTTAACAACAAGAGCCCAGTTGAAGTTATTGTTCTGCTCCACTTCAGGGAAGCCGTTCCCAAATGTGGACTTCTGTTGGGACAAACTGTGGGAGACACAGTCAGCAGATCCAGAAATAAGAGAGTTGGAAAAGGTGTCCTTCAAAGTGCAGCTCTTTCTGCAGCTCTGAGTGGATTCTCAGCCCCACCCTGCTCAGGTCTTTGCACCAACTCCATTCCTCCCTCCCTTTCAGACCTTTCATCTTCAGCTTCCTCTCTTCTCATCACTTGTGGTAAGGTTCTTGTCCCCACTGCTTTCTCTTGAAAGGAATTTCTATTTCACCAGCCCAGCCTTTGCCAGCTTGAAAATCTGAGTACTGCAGTCACATCATTCTCTTTGCTGGTGTGTTTTTCCACCTGACATGTTTATCCTGAGTTTATCACTGCATTAGGACCATCCCACTGTCTGTTACCCAGTTTAATAGAGCTGGGTAATACAAATAATGTGAATTAGGAAATAATAACATAAATAAAAAAAGCTCTGAATGTCCAAGCATATATGGTGATGGAAGAATCTTACTGCTGAAGGCATTGGACATATTTACTGAGAAAAGGCAGCTGACTGCAGAAGAAGGGTCTGTAAATGAGCCCATATTTGTTTGAGTGTTGCTGCTTACACTGTAGCTCTGAGCATTTCTGGTAGGGCCTGCTCCTTCTCTCCCTGAAGTGTCGATCCAGCAAACTCCTAAACATATGTGCTTTCATGTGTTTTAAATTAAGCTTGTGTTTAGATGTTTTAGGACATTTGCTGTTGGAATTTTTGCTACTGACATCATTGAGAATGGAGCTGGACCTTTAATGAGTTTGGATTATTCTGCATAGCTTCCTACTTTGCACTGGGCTCTAGAGATGGAACTGAAGACTGCTGAGCCACTAGAAAAACATTCTGAGGGTCAAGATCCTTCTCTAAATTGGAGAGAGATGATTTGATGTCTGGAGTGCTCAGTGAATGAGGAATGATGGGCACATCCAGAGTGGTGAAAGACTCAATATTCAGATGGGACACTGGTGACAGGTGGTGTCCCTTGGGGATCTGTAGTGGGACCAAGTGCAGTCTCAGCAAATTTGCTGGTGACACCAAGCTGAGTGGTGCAGTTGACACTCCTGAAGGATGGGGTGGCATCCTGAGGGACCTGGACAAGCTCCAGAAGTGGCCCATGGGGTTTCAGCAAGGCCAGGTCCAGGGTCCTGCAGCTGGTTCTGGGCAACCCCCAGTATCAACACAGGCTGGGGAATGAAGGAGCACAAAAATGCTCCAAGGGATGGATACCTCTTCTGAAAAGATAGGCTGAGAGGGTTGGGCTTGTTCAGCCTGGAGAAGGCCCCAGGGAGGCTTACAGCAGCCTCAGTGCTTGAAGGGGACCTGCAAGAGACATTAGAGGGATAGTACTTCCAAGGGATGCCACACTGTGGGCACACTAGTCAAAGGAGGCTGGAAAGGAGGAAGATTGGGAACAAAAATGAAAAAAGTGATCTTTTAGGACCTCAGAACATTTGCTCAGCTTTATAGAATGTCCTATGAGAACTATGAATTTGCTGAACTCTGCTCTGTTTTTCATAGACTTCAGCATTTTTGCACATTTCAGATTGCTTCATCCTGAATCTTTGTCAGATTTTTAGTGATGATTGTGAAGAAGGTTTGTTCTTTTGAAGCCTTTGCTTCAAAATCTTCCAAATCCCCCCACCTCCTTGAACCTGCTCGAGTGTTCCCTTCCCATCCCTCCCCCTGCACTGCTGGATGCCACGGCCAAGTCTGCAGTTTGCATGCACTGATGTGTATGTGACAAACACAATTGGCAAGGTGGTGATTTCTGTGATGCCATCTGAGGAGTCACAGGTTCCTGGAAAGCTGCTGAACAAAATCTTGACTCGGCAAAAGGAAGTGACAAAGCATTTGCTGATTTTGTGAGGGTCAGGATTTCACATGAGCAAGAATCATAGAAAAAGCTGTGGCTTCTAGAAACAGTGGTTGGAACAGGTTGCTCAGAGAAGCTATGGCTGCCCCATCCCTGGAAGGCCAGGTTGGACAGGGCTTGGAGCAACCTGGGATAGTAGAAGCCCTTGCCCACAGCAGGACTTGGAACTAGGTGAGCCTTAAGGTCCCTTCCAACCCAAACCACTCTATGAAGATATACCTACTTTATTTCAGAATTGCTCTTAGTGTTGATAGAAATGTGGATTGGGTTGTGTTTCTCAAATACATTCCTTGAGATAACAAATCCTTGAGGAACCATGTTCTTACCTGTGTAGAGGCATAAGAAGATGTGCAGTGCATTGAAACAGCAATATATGCAGAGTGGGCAAAGAATATGCAGTCCATCAATTGAGTATTTGCATGCAAGTATTTGAACATGTGCAATTATCTGAGTGCATTTTGTGAGTGTGCAGGTGCATGAATGTGCATACACAAGTATTTGTGCTCACCTGGGAGAGTTCCCAAAGCACATCCCACAGACAGTGCCTCCACTGCCTGTTGTCTGTAGTACTGAAACTTAGCAGTGAGCAACACAAAACACCCTTGCCTTGGCCTAGTAGCTGGAAATTTTACTTATTTATTTATTCAGATTTAATTTGAAACAGTGACTTCTGTTATGAAGGCTATGCAGTTTTATTGCTGAGTGCCCTAATGAAACGGGTGCTTAAGAAGTCAGAATTGCTCAGGTTACTGGTTGTATAAATGCTGAGAACAGCTCTGAATGATACAGCTAGTAAAGAAAAGGGTGCAGAATAACAGCAGAGTTCCTTTGGATCGATCTTCAAATGGATCAGGTCTTCCTGTAATAGTCCGTGCTCATCTGCCCCAGTGTATAATATTTCAGACACCTGAAACCAGGTTCTAACCCGCCAGCTTCTCTTGCTCTCTGTCTGTAGCAGCTAATTGTTATTGCCCACAGTGGTTCCTGTGCCAGTTAACATCTCAGAGGACTCCTCAGAACACTTGTTCTTTCTTTAAATTTTCTGTTCTGACACCGTGTCTTTAAGTTCAGACAGAATGTGTGAGATATTTATAACCCTTGTATTATTACTGAGCTGCACACCTGTCTTCGTGTCTTCGGTGACAGATTAAATGAACAGCACAATATGTTGTGTTTCATCCGTAAATTTCAACAGATGTTTGAATGTTGGTTGATTTATTGCATGTCCAACTTGGTTCTTACACTGTTCTCATTGTGGCTGCACGTGGTTTATTTAATAGAACCTTACAATGATTTTTTAATGACGTTTTTTCAGTTTGAAGGGTGCAACAAGGCATTTTCTAGGCTTGAGAACCTCAAGATTCACCTCCGGAGTCATACTGGGGAGAAGCCATACCTGTGTCAGCATCCTGGCTGCCAGAAAGCTTTCAGCAACTCCAGTGACCGGGCAAAGCATCAGCGGACACACCTGGATACCGTAAGCATGATTTCATACTGGGAGCTGCACCGAGTTTTCCAGTGGTCCTGGTACACAGTTGGTTCTGCAGCTGCAGGGGGACTTGGCCTTTTCATGAAGAGAGTATTAGAAAACTCAGCTATGAGCGAGTCTATTTGGTTTTGAACTGTATGTGCTTTGAAAAACGAAAATGTCCTGATCATAGAGAGGCAGTTAGTTTGTGTTACTCATGCTGAGGAGTGAGTTACTCAGCAAACTGTGCCATTGTTCCTGTTCCAGGAAGAGAGGGCAGCAGCTCAATAAGGTGTAGCTGAGTGAAAGCTGAGTCACTGCTGCTGCACCAAATGTGTGTTATTGTCTCACTTCCTGTCCCCTCCAGTGAGTGTTCTGAGTGAATGCAAAAGCTGTTCAGACCTCTCAGTGGAAGGTAAATGCATCTCAGTTTTGGACAGTAATTTTGTAAAAGTAAAAATAAATCTGTCTCATAACTGTATGGAATCGGCTAAGTACCCTCCATTAGAATTAACTGTGACAAACACACTCTTTTATTCTCTACAGTTGGTAGATTTGGCTTGACTCTGCAGCTCTTCTCACTTGTCTCACAGAGAGGATGGGAGCCTGTCAAGTGTCTTGGGCTCTGCTGAAATGAAATCCCCAGATCATGGGGAAAGAAAGCAATGAGACAGCTTTGCAGACCAGTCATGTCCTCAGCATAAAGCTTGTAAAGAATAACAGGCAGAGTTGCTCCTTTGTCTTTTTCAAAGAAGTGAATATATGGTTTAGTTTGACCAAGTGTTTATGGGGCAGAACTTTTGAGTTTAATTGATATTTACTTTTTAAGCAGTTACACATTTCAGACATTGCAGCATTAAGGAATGTCTAATGTACATTATGCCTTGCAAAAACAAACAAGTAAGAGAAGCAAGTCAGTCACATTTTCCAAACCAAAGCACACTTACAATAACAATGTTTTATTTATTTGAAAGTTAACCTGAGATATTTGAATTTGTAATTTGCATCTCTTTTGAAAGTGGATATACTAAATTGCATGCATTTTTAAATTTAATTGCATGAATCTAGTAGATATATTTTTTATTAGCCAAACTCACTAATGGAATGCCATCTATTAATTTTAAGAGATTACATGGTTACTGAAATGAACACAAATTCTTTGTATGTGTTGTCTGTGCAATACTGAAGACAAATGCCTTAACTTTCTATTTTCTTGTATTCTCTTCTCCCTTTATCTCTGTCTTTATTATCTGAAATGCTCATAAATCAGGAAAAAGGTACAGTAATCATTTTCTAATAACTTTCTTAAATATCTAAAAACATCCTCCATGCTATTCCATTGCAGGTTCTCTAAAACTGTTTCTGTAGTCCTGCACACAGTAAGTGAGTTCCACTTACCTGGGTTAATCGAAGCCCTGTGCTTTAAGCTTAGTGAATTGTGTGCTTATGTGAATGTGAAAAATAGCAGAGTTAAAGGATGGTGCTGCTGCACCAAACAACTGCCTGGAATGTCAGAGCAAATAGCCATGAACCTTTGTAAGGGTGGTCAGATTCTCATCTAGTTTCCCTATGACTGAGTTGAATGATTTTATCACTAATTTGAATGACATCAATGATTTGAAAAATACTCTGCTCGTTTTTCTGCCAAGGGATTTGTTAAAGTTTTCCATAGCTTTTCCTCAGGTGTCAGTTCTCTGTGTTCCAGACACTCTCAATAAATCTCCTTTGCCCTGTAACTTTCTGGGTAGGTGCTGTGTTAGCCTGTAAGGTCATGAATTGGTGAATGATTCTATTATTCCTTCAGAAATTTCCTGCTGGCTGGACAGAGTAGCAATGCTTATCCTCTGGAGATACTTACAAAGAAAGGGGGTTTATATAGGCTGCTTTTTCCTTATTGAGTGCATTTGGAATTGGTTTTAAAGCTTCTCAGTGTAGGTCACTCCATCATTTATCTTCTCCAAAGGAGAATCTGTAAATCATTTCACTTACTGGTGTATGCTGGTTTGATAGAATCCCTACTAAATCATCTGGGAATAGATCCTTCTCCTAGGCAGGAGCAGAACAAAGGGAACCTGTCTGTCCTTGTGGTAAAAAGGGCACATCAGCACTCCTCCAGGAGCAGAGTAACTGGGTTTAAAGGACCTCACAGTCACTTCTCCCAAAACCAGTGGGATTTTTTTCCCTTCTGTGCATTCTCCTTCTGAAACCAAGGGGATTAAAGAATGTGACATCAAGGTCACGGCAAACCAGTTATCTGCCTTTGAGAAGACACCAAAAGGATTTGCTAGTCCTAGTGAGGAGCTGAGGTAATGCTGATAGATGAGGCAAGAAAACAGAGGGCAAAAGAATGTTCCATTCAACTTTAAAGCTTTGTGAGCTGTACCATGCAGCACTATTCTGCTGACATTTAAGACAGTGGTTAATTAATAAAAAGTGCCTTTGCTCATTTTGGCAATTGCACCTTCATTTGGAGTTTGTTCTGTAACCCAGAGATAGTGTTCTATTTGTTGGGAATAGGCATAGCCACAAGAATGATTGTGTGAGGATTTCAATTGCTGGGAAGGTCCCCTCTGAGCCTCCTCTGCAGGCTGAGTCCCCCAGCTCCCTCAGCCACTCCTTGTTCTCCAGACTCTTCCCCAACTCCATTGCCCTTCTCTGGACATGCTCCAGCCCCTCAATGCTTCTCTTGTCATGAGGGGCCCAAAACTGCACCCAGGATTCCAGGTGGGGTCTCACCAGTGCCCTGCAATCCTTGTAAAATGGAGTAAATCAGAATTCAAAATTAGAATGTCTGTCTTTATAATTATACTGGGTGATCCCATGATAATTTTATTTGCTGTAAAGGCTAGGGAATAAAAAAATGCTCTCAAAACCCATTCAGTTCCACCTCACTAGCATTTAGCTCAGCCCAGTAAACCATATCCAGTGTGCCAGTGCAGAATCACTTCTGTTTGCATCATGCCTGGTTTGTGAGCTCAGAGGAGACAGAGAAAACCTGGGCCCAGCAAAGAGAGGGAACAGCTCAGGTTCAGCACCCTGTGTGCCCATCCTGCAGCACTCCCTGTGCTGGCTGGGGCAGGCAGAGGGGTGTGACATCTGTCCCTTTGCTCCCATTCCCAGAAGCCCTACGCCTGCCAGATTCCGGGCTGCTCCAAGCGCTACACCGACCCCAGCTCCCTGCGCAAGCACGTCAAGGCTCACTCCGCCAAAGAGCAGCAGGTGCGTAAGAAGGTAAGAGCAGGCAACGAGTGACACATCCCCAGAGCTCCTCAGTGCAGTTTTTCTGCAATATCACAAAAGAAAACTTAAATGGAGCTGATTTTCCTGTTTTTTAATCACTGTTGTTAACCAGACCACCTTATATATTTGTACTTTCAGAGGCTGCCACCCTCTAATTTCAGTTTGCCCCACGCTTTTTGTCCAAGCGTTTCTTTTCCTTTTCATCCTTCATACACAAGCCCAAATTGTGCTGTCATTCACATAAAATGTCCACGCATTGAGTCTCCACAATCAGCACTAGCTGGTGGTATTTGCTGAAGTACGTGTTGGTAGATCATCTAAAGCACAAATGAAACTAAGCCAGAGTACAATGGAAATGTAGGAAAAGAGGACTTGGAATATATGTCCTTGTGTCAGCCATGCCCCCTGCCCTCCTGCTGCTCCTCTTGTAGAGTTTTCAGCAGTTCGAACACAGAGTCTCCTTTCCCAGGCCAGCTGTGTGTCCCCTAATTCTCCCTGTAACCCTTCTCTCTGCCAGATGTGTGCAGTCTGAGTAGCATTCCCAGCACACCAGTGACCAGAACTCTGCACGCTGTGTCAGATACTCATGGATCACTCATTGCATGGTGAGCTTTGTGCCTGGGAGACACACAGGCCCAGCACCACCCAGGTGTCCATGGAATCAAGTCTTTGCACATATCAGCTCTAGTCAAAAGTTTAATCTTGCTTGGCCACTGCCTAGTTTTCCATCCCAATTTTGTATTACCAGGCCTTGTGGTTTCCCTACAGCTCTCAGCTTTAGAAGTTTCCACAGGATGTGCTCTCTATCCGTGTCTCACACGTCACAAAATTCCCAACACTTCCCTAGATTAACCTTTAGCTCGTAATGAGAGTAAGAGTCAGAGTGCCATGGCAGTAATTGATTAATTCTGTGTAATTAATTCTGTGTAATGAGAGTAAAAGTCAGAGGGCCACAGCAGTAATGGGCCCCAGAAAGAGAGGGTGACTGTGGCACCAGGGTCTTCTGCAATTGCAAGATCTTTGCAACAGGAAGGTTTCTTACATTAAATTCTCAGCAGATTGTGGAAAGCAACTGTGCTTCCTATTCCAAAGAAGAGAACTTCCCCATTTTTTCTTCCTGTGATTTCTGGCATACTTCAGAGAAACAGGAGAGAATTACTTCCTAATACCAAACTTGGGTGTCATTTGTTCAGCTCTGTGTACTGAGCTGAATGCATTAACATGTCACCATCCTTTACATCTAGGGACAGTCCCCACTGTTACACCTTGTCACCTCCTGAGGCCTCGTTCCATTTCTACAGAGCAAAGTGGGAAAAAAACCCAAATCCAAACTTTGTGTTAAAAGGCACAAAATAATTCTGTGTCAGCAGCAGGAGGCCTGAAGCACAAAATCAATCCAGGACAAATTTGTTAACACCAGCTGCAAACTCAAGCTGCTTGGATGCACCAAGACATCAATAGCCAGGGTTTCGTATCACCTAATCTCCTGCCTTGAGGAGTTTTCCTGTGTGCATGTACACAGCCTTGTATAGACTTACCAAATCTGTCTTAAAATAATGTTAGTAACTTGCCTCCCACACCTTATTTGGTAGACAAGTCTAAATCTGCACTCCTCCACTGGTTTGAAATAATTTTCAGATTTCCTGTCTCATTTATCCATGATAACTTTATGAATATTTGATCTGTGACTTTTTTTTCCTGAAACTAAAAGGCACCTGAAAAAGCAGCAGATTTAAAGTATATTTTGGTCAGGCTCTCTTAAAAAGGATCAAAGCAAACCTGGGTGATAGAAAAACAAGAAACCCTCCCCTAAGTATTTAATTTCAATATATTAAAAAACCCCAACACCTTTCACAACTAAGTAAATTCCAGTATTACTGAACAGTCTACTTTGGATTTCAGGTTTAGGACAAAAGGGGAAAAGACTGTTTATACTCACTTGCTCGTTTTTGGTTTTAACTCAGCAAAGGCAGTTGTCTGTTGGTATCAGCTTCCCAAGTGTTCTGAGTGGAAATGACCTAGCCAAGAAAGAAAAATTAACAAGCTGTTCTGCCAACATATCTTGGTTGAGATATGCTACCAAAATGTGCCATCTCTGATACAAAACAAAATGCCTGAGCTTAGACTTGTATCAAAGGAATCCTGAGCACTTAGTTCGTAGCTTAGAGGATTAGTGCAGTGGTGATATTTGGTTGTTCTGAAAGGCTTTACAGGAACAAAACAGGAGAAAGTTAGCTGTTAATTTAGTAGTATTTTAATTGGCTGCAGATGCACTTTGTGATCCAAATGTCAGATGTTTATCTTGAACCCACAAATGGCTGTAGAGCAGAATTCTGAGAAGGTTTGCCTGGGCCCTTTATTTAGAATACCCAAGCCCAGGGGAGATGGGTATGTGAGGCTGTACCCATAAGGACAATAACTATTTATTAATGGCTGTAGAATATGATGGCTGTTTGTGTAATGCGAGCACTCTGTTATGACAAAAGCTTGGCAGCATCAGCATGTTTGAAAGAGAATTAGAAATGCTTTTCTTTCTTAATTCTCCTCTCCTGCTGTTTTT
The DNA here is from genome assembly GCA_013397075.1 of Rhabdornis inornatus. Taxonomy (NCBI): domain Eukaryota; kingdom Metazoa; phylum Chordata; class Aves; order Passeriformes; family Rhabdornithidae; genus Rhabdornis; species Rhabdornis inornatus. The sequence continues at coordinate 1,596,967 of VWZS01010362.1, read as the reverse complement.
AATATGATCGACATTGTGGTTTTCAAGAGTTTGCTTCAGACCCTTTTGCCAGAGCTTTAATTTCCATGGAGCCCAGCTGACACGTGAGTGGTACCTCTCCACATCACCGACAGCAACTCGCTCTGCCAGTTCTAATCTGATAAGCACAAACGCTTTTCTTTCCCTATCAAATGTCTTTCCAAGTGTCACAGTTACAGGGTGATGCAAACCTTTTGCCACAGAATCCAAGAAACTACAGAAAGCCTGAAAATGTGCAGTTCAATTACTCAGGAAGGTCTGACGGAACACAGGGTACATTATTGTCTGAAGCAAACTGGTTGTTGATGTAAGATTAGCACACTGAACTTGTGCACTTCAGAAAACCAAAGTTATCTCTAATTACAAGTACCAAGTACTACACACATCCTTAATTACACTGAGTTCCTAAGAATGGCATTTCTTCCTTCTATATATAATCCTTAGGGAGATATATGAAGTTAATTACAAGTAATTTGGTTTTGCTATGTAACACAATGTTTCTTTTATCCTCCTTTTGTAGCTAAAGTCCTGTACTGATATTGAACAAGATGTACTCAGTGAATGCTTAGCTATCCAACAGCTCCACACATCTTCACAGCACATCCTGGATGGGAAGTGTGGCAGATCTGTAGGTCCTCATGATTTAATTACAGGTAAGAATGTTTCTAATAAGTGTGGTGCTAAATATGTCATATAACAGAGGATTCAAACCAGAAAAGATTTGTCACTGTGGATGGTGGTAAAAACTCTAGACCAACAAATAAGATAGAATAATTCAGTGAGTTGTTTGCTAAGGCCTTCCTTTTTTGACTTTTCAGAATTAGTCAGAGAAATAGCACCTGCTAATTTCACATGGAGGGGGCAGCAGCCCTGCTGAGAGTCTGTCTCCATCCATTTGTTCTCCTTTCAAAGTGAGCCTTGGCCTGGGCGGAGTGCAGGTGCAGGAGCTGTGCTAAGTCCAGGAGGATGCTCTGGCACAGACTCCCAGCAGGAGGCTTTTCTTCAGGAGCTGCAGGAAAGCTGATGAGGCTGAGTGTTGTGATGCACTTTGGATCATAACAAAAATATGGTGATACATGAATGGGGAGAAAACTTGAATTTGGAATGTCAGACCTTCTAGTAATATTTTCTAGTACTTAATCTCTTGTTCTGTATTTTCTTTCATTCTTGTGGTTTGAAAAAGAGTTGTCCCTTTTCAGGGACCTTAGACTCTTCTGTACATTGTATAGGAAGAGAAAAAGAGGTTTCTAGTCCCTTTTGTAGGAAATAAGAGCTACATTCACAGTTTTTGAACCTCAGCAGAGGATCCTGAATCAGGGATGTGCATTTTGAGGTTCTGTGTTCAGGCAGCAGAGAGGAAGACCCAAAGGCCAACAGTGTAACTGCAGTCTGCCTTCTGCAAGAATGTCCTACTTTTTTTTGATCACTCCAAATCTTCAAAAAGTGCATTTTGCTTGACATCTCCTATCCTCTTTTCTAGTTCAAGTTGCATTAAAATGTTGGAATGTAACTGGTGAACAGAATGGAGTAGAAAGGGAAATACCCCATCATTCTGATGTGCTTTCTTTGGGAGTCTGCACTCAGGGCTTACATGTGGCTCCTTGAAAAGTGGGAGAATCTGGAGGGATTTGGGGTTAATTTCCAGTCTCTGCCTGTGCCCCTGCAGTGATAAAGGTCTGTGAGGGCAGCACATGGCCTGTGCTGTCCCCTTGACAGCCCCATGTAGCTGGAGCATGGCTTGGCCTCCCCCTTCCAGCCAGGGCAGGAAAGAGCAGTGACATTTTCCTCAGACCAGGCTGCACTTCAGAACCTCAGAAACAGCCTCAGATTTCAAGTGACAACAATAAAACAGGAAAAGAGTTATTAGCTCACAGATAAACAGACCATCCCTAACCTCTCAGTGTCATTTCGGAGAATCTCTTGTGAAATGAAGGATTTTATCTCTCCATAACTCTGGCTTTGTCTGATATGATTTCTGTGCTGATTATATCGATCCATCACCAGGATGTTGTAAAAAACCTGTAAATCTTCCCTGATACTTCCATCAGGTCACTCCATATGAGACCCCATCCATGCACAGTATGAACAAGTGCCAGGGAGAAGTAAATCAAGATTTGAAAGACTGTTTTGCAGTGCAACAGAAGGTGCTTCGTCTTACGTGCAGTAAAATCCACGGACAAAACTGTTCCTCTGTCATTATTAAGGGCATATAAACCAAAGTGCTGATCCTTACAGAATTAAAGCATAAGGACATTCCTGCTGCCACCTATAGTCTGCAGTGATTGCACATTTGCTCTTTCAAATCAGCTGAGATAATATTTTTTGGGAAATCCTCTATAATTCTGTATATAGGCTATACATGGATAAATACAGTGTATGATGTCCTCATATTCCACTTGAAATATGAAAACATTCATGGTTTGGGATTTCGACTTTGGTTTTTGTGTTGTTTTTTTCAAAGAAACCACATTATTAATGTGCAGAGCTCTGGGCTTTAGGGATCACTTGGATTCCTGGAGAATTTCAGTTTTGTCTTTCTCCAAGTTAAAGCACATTTTAAATATGTCAGGGATGAAAACCTATCACAGAAAAAATGAAATATTAAAAAAGGCCCCATCCCTTGTGTCTGACTTCAAAGCAGGTAAGACAGTGAGCAGAGGAATGTTTCTGCAGTCAGAGGAGCCCATTGTTTGCTGAAATCTTCCTCCTTTTTCCCTCCTCATAACTAAGATGCTTCATGGCTGCACACATTTAGCTCTGCCTGTGGACAAGAGCTTGTATCACTCTGGTCCCACTCAGGCATTTTCTCTGGGTTTTATTATCGTTTGCCTGCTCTCAGCATAAAGTTGAGGGGGAAAAGGCTTCTGGTCACAGATGCTCAGAGCACTGTTTTGGCCACAGATGTTAAGGTTTAAGGCCAAGGCATTTAAAATACTGATTGATGACTTCTATTTACAAGCTGAGATGGTCAGTGTGTGCAGAGGCCCAAGGTTCACAGGCCTGGCATGGGCTGCACTTGCAGGAGTCATTCACAGCAGCTCCAGAGGCTTTTCTGTGAGTTCAGGTACACAGAATATTAGTGCTCAGTGCTGAAAAAAAGGGAAGAAAAACTGTAAAAGGAAAGAAATTTTGGAAGTACTGAAAATTAGACTGGATTAGCAACTGCTCTTACCCCCTTGATTCCTTGATTTGTTTGTCCCTGGGGAAGGCTGGAGTGAGGCAGCACAGGGCATGGTGTGCATGGATTGGGGGGATGTGGGGACAGGGACACTATGTGCCAAAGTGGGCATCAGTGGTGCTGCACAGAGATGTGGGCAGAGGAGAGCTCACTGATGACAAACCCTACGACCCTCAGTGCTCAGGTCCAAGCCAAGTGCACAGGGGCTTTTCCCTGAGAAAGCGTGATCAGGAAGTCAAAAGATATATCTGGGAGAGGATGTCCCCAGCTAGCAACTCTTCAAGGCCAGCAATGGGCACTGGGTGTCCACCCCAGCAGTTCCACAGACGGGTAAACTCCTCTGCAGAGTGGCTGGGGGCGGCAGAAACTGGAGGTGACAGGGATTCTGGTTTATTTGGTTTTCTGATATGGTGGGTTTCAGTGCAGGGATCATGTGGGACTCAGCTGCTGCCCATACAGTGTTGTGGGATGGTTTTTTAAAAATTTTCTTGCTCCTCTAGAGGGTTATGCTGATTGTAGGTACTCAGCTACTCTGTCTTCCTCATCACCTCGAGGAACAGGCCAGGAGAGAGACATCCTGAACATTCATGAACTGTTCGGGGGTGAGATTGAAAGATGAAACATGGAGTGTGTTTGCTGGCTACCACATTGCTAAGATAACCTTTTTTTGAGGACATTTGAGCTTTTTGCACAAGTTACTGCTGGGCCAGCAGTGTGGGAGCCTTAGAGGATGAACAGCTTGGTTTAGGTTCTGTGATTTCCTCCAGGCTGTGCGGTCAATAAAGCTGAACTGGTGGTGTGGGAAATAGAGCTGAAGTGCAAAATGACACTGAGCAGTCGAGGTCAGATTTGGCTCATCTTTCAACCCTGACAATGAATGTATGAACAGTCAGGATTTGAGGGGAGTGGAAACTGTTGTATTATGAAATGGACTGAAGCCACCAGTAGAAAAGCATTTCCACAATGTAGCATCCTTGCTACTGACTTACTGTTACCAGAAGAGGCTTTGACAAATAAATCCTTGCATCACCTGGGAACATGTGACTTCTTAAAGCCCCTTCTGTCTGGTGTGCAGTGCAGAAAGCAAGTTGTTTTCACTGGCTAGTTGACAAATGTTCTGTCTAGCTGGAGACAGACATGATGTGGTTCAGTTTTGTTGCTTCAGATCTGTCAGCAGCTGAGGACTCACTGTTCATGAGGGGTTTTTGACTCATCTGAAGCCCCTGACAAAGGTGGCTGGAATCTTGCCTCTGTGGTTCTGCTCTTCAGTCACACACAGAAACAAATGCTGACATTCAGATGTTGCTTCTCCACCCCAGGGATGTCACACATTCCCCATAGCTCTGGATTTTCATGTTGCCTTCTGCTTGTTCCGTGTCACTGGGAGGGTTTGGGAGAGGTGTAGTCCAGAGCCCTGCCAGTGACAGGGACAGGGCTGAGAACAGCTGGCACATGGCTCTGTCCTGGGTGTGCAGCTCTGCCCACAGGAGTGGGAAAGAACAGATGAATGGTACAGGAGGAGAGATGGCAAAGAAGGGCCCCAGAGGGAGTGTGGGACCTCTGTCCTCTAGAACTGGACATTGTGGGAGCTGGCAGACCTCACTTGCTGCTCACAGCCTTCAGGTCACAGTGTGAGTGACAGTTCTGGTCCTCATCCATGTGCACATTCCCTGGGAGGGTGGGACAGAACTGTGGCAGCAAAACTTGAAGAGGAGAAAGGCAGAAAAACTGGGAAGAGAAGGACAAGGACTAGACTTTTCCCAGAACAGCATGACAAGGAGCCAGCCCTTTTCTCCTGTCGTTAGGTGACATTTGCACACTCCATGCATGCACTCCTGTGATGTCTGTCACCACAGAGACCTGCCCTCAGTGCAGCCTTCACACCAAAAGTCAGTGTGAGGGCCCTGAGCCCAGGCACTGCCCATCTTGGTGCATGGTCATTCTTCAGAAGGGAGAACAAATTAATTCCAATATCTTCATCCAAGAGCCCTGGACAAAGCTTCCTCAACAACGGGTGTGCTTGAGGGCATGGTAGGCACTTGGCTGTTGGTGCCTTGCTGCCGTGGTAGAAGAGAGTCCCCAAAAAAGGTATATCCACACTCCTTTAGTAATTCTGTACTAGTGAACCTGTTTTCATGATCTCATTTAAAAATTCTCCTTGTTCCTCTTTGCATTTAATTTTTTGGGGTTTCATTTGTATCAATATGTGGTATTTTAAAATGGTCTGGGATGTCCAGCAGCTTAGTAATGGAAAGTCAAATTAGTTTGAAATGAACAGCAGAACCCTAGGGTACCATGGTCTGTTTTGCTGTGTGAGCTCCATCTCCTGAGCACTGCAGGTTCTCTCTCACAGCTATGGGAAAGGCAGGGTGGGAGTCCTGCCAAGCCCTCATGCTGGCAGGAGGGTTCTACAACTCTGTAGAGTCCAGGAACACCTGGAGCCACCTGGGAGGGTCAGAGAGGAGACACCCACATGTCAAAGTAGCATGGCACAGCTCTGAGAGCTGCTCAGGCACAGGGGTATTCACTGCCACACAGGGGCTCTGCTCTGGGGTTGTGGCTCGGGGTCTGGTGGGGGATAGGGAACGAGTTGGAGACTCCACAGGTCTTATTGATGGTTCCTTGCTTATTTTTACCAACTGCTGTGTGTTCCCAGGCATGTACAGTGGATCCAGCACCAGCCACAATGGCTCCTCCCCAGCTGTGCTGCCTTCTCCTCATGACATTCCTTCAAGGCACCTTCCCCTCGACTCTGCCCTGTCCAGCCCACACCAGCACCAGTCGCCGCTGGAGAGTGCCAGGGATGGGTATGTGTGTGATGTGGAACATGCTGGGCCTGTGTCTGGCATGATAATGGATGATGAATTCTTTATTTTACTTTACATGGATGGTGTTCAAAAGAAAACACTGGCCCAAATGAAGCAATTTTGTTTGTTTTACAATCACAGAATAATTTCATTTTCCGGGGACCTCAGAAGGTCGTGTCATCCATGCCCTGTGCAAAGCAAGGCAGACTTGGACATCATTATCAGGTTGTTCAGGGCCTTGTCCTTGTCTTTGACAAAACACAGTGGGATTTTTTTCTTCATAGCATGCAGTTACATTTAGATTTTAATTTTGTTTTTTAATTCATGCTGGATGACTTCTCATGGGTTTGGATAAGCACAGACAACTTTTCTCAGCTAACACGAGAAACCTCTCAAAGGGTAAAACCCGACCTATGACTCACTCAGGAATCAGGCTGTGTTTGCCTTAGTAAGACTCACTAGTGTCAGAGCCACTGCTTTCTCACTTCCTTGCTTTCTGATAAAGTTTTCTGCAATGCATCTCTCAGCAGCAGGCTTTACCCAGCCAGATCCTAATCAGGGAAGAGTGTTTAATCCCACTGATTGTATGGATTGCACTGCTACAGCACGGATACAATTGCATGGCTACAGGGTGTGATACTTCTAAAGCACCGTTTGCTCAAGGCTCTCATAACATCTCAACAGTAAAGAATCTCTCTGCAAGCCACAAAACTCTGCTCTAACCTTTTTACTCAGATTTTTTGGTGCCTGGCCTCGTGCAAATTCAACTTCATACTTACAGTTTTACTTCCCAGCACTTTGGATGGGGAAAGGACTCTTGATTTGGCTTTACTGATGGGAATTGAAGATACAGAGAGATTAAAGGATTTTCTTTCCCTAGGAATATGTTGGTGTCCTTTAGCAAATATAGCAATTAAATGTAGAGTTTTCCCATCCTAGTCCAGTGACTGACCTTTCCCTTCTTTTATATGGGGCAAGGAAAGTCCAGAAGGATTTTAAGCAAAGGGCAGAAGGCAGAATGTGTGTGGCATGGAAGAGGTACAGTAAGGAAATTTACACCTGGGGTGGTTGGAGAACAATCTGATTGAGGAAATTCAATTAGGAGCAAACTAGTCCTTAGTTTCCTAATTGGGGAATGAACTCTGCAGCAAGCTGAGCTTCTGTACCCTCTGCTCCTTCAGCCTTCTCTTCTGACCTCAGCCAGTAGCAGGTACCAGTGTCCCCCTCCCAGTATGATGGATAGATTTATCCTGTCCTTGTCCCATAAAATGCCTATGCCCAGTCCTTCTCCTTCCCTGCCCTGCCACATTCCCAACCCTGTTTGCTGTTGGCAGACTAATTCCTGTGGCAGAATCATGGCCAACAGGAGGCACTGGAAATTATTCCAGATAAATTGGAAGTTTTCTGTAGCAGAAAAGGCAGTAGAGCAAATAGGAGGAATGGAGACAGACATTCCAAAGGGAAGGTCGTCCATGAGCTGGTCTTTCCCTGCAGAATGAGACTGCCTGAGCCTGTTGGAGTGAGATCCCTCCCTCTGACTGCTCCCGTGTGCTGCTCAGCTGTTCCCTCTTGGAGCTGGTTCCTAGGGGAGTTAAGGGAAAAAATCCCAACTAAGAATGATATAAAGATATGCTATGGGAAGCATTTAGCAGGCTGTCAGGAAGGTGGATTTGTTTCTAAGGCACTTTGTGTTCTGGTGCTGCTAATAAGAAATGAAAGCAAAGGCCTGACCAGGGTGAGGGCAGCAGACAAGTTTCCAGTTTGAAGGGTTGGAAGCTCCCAGATGAATTCTCATTCCTGCCCCTGGTGTCTCCATTCCAGAGCACAGCACTTCCCTTCCAGCAGGAGCACCTTGGTCAGTGGGCTGAGCCTCTCACTGAGCTCCTGCTGCTGCAGACACACCACAGTTTCCATCAGAATTGTCTCTGCCAATTCCAGCTTTAGTGAAGTGCAGATTCCTTCTCAGAGGAGACAACAGTGCTGATTTCTTATCTCAGTGCTCATGTACCTAAGTAAAGTTTTTGCCCAAATATCCTGTGACAAAATGTCAGAGAACAGATTCCTAACCAAGAGCCAAACATCAGGGAATGGAGACTGGAATGTATTTCTGAAGAGTTATTTTAAAACAGGGCATCCAGTTTCATGACATAGTTACTTGGAATTTTTCAGCATCTCAAATACCATTTTCTAAACTCAAAATAATCTTCATTCAGCATCATCATTCCCAGTCCAAGATCCTTCTGCTGTATTTAATGCTTTATGCTTACATTATTCATGACTGCTGAAATACAGCCCATGACATCTTAATTGCAAGTGCAGAAACTTTGTGTGAACTAATTAATTGTCCTTGAGTTTCATTTAGCACAGTTTTGTTTAAAGCATCCATCCATTTAACTGGGCAAAATCACTTAACATTGGCATGCTTGGAGCCCCTGGATCCCAGGGTTGTTCCCCCTTGGCAGTGCCATCCCTCCTGGAACTACAAGAGGGAAGGGAACCCCTCCCACTGCCTGCCTCCATGGGCACTCTGCAGCTCTCTGGCACACACACACAGGGTTTGGCCTCCTCTGTCAGCTGTCTCAGCATTGGGGCTGGAGCAAACACAGAGAATTCCTGCTCTGTGGATCGGGACCATGACAAGGCTGGATCACATCGTGCAGTCTGTGGCAGGAACCAAGTGATTACTATCAAGAAATCTAATTACTGAGTCATCAAATGTGCAAGATGCCAAAAACTACATGGGGCAGAGTACAAATAGTCTACTCAAGTTTGACATGAGATTCAGAATTTGATTTAAAGGCTTTTTCTTTTTTTTTTTTTTAACAAAAAAGCCCTATGTTACACTGTCCTTTGCCAAAGTCAATACCAAGTGCAGCAGTCAATTTTCCCAAATGGTTTGCTGAGACATTTAAATAGTTTGACAAAATTATCTAATTCACTTGAAAATGTTCTAACAAAATCTGACCTCATTACCAAATGTATTTATACTGGCTTTATTCAGTATAGAGCACATTTTTTCAAATTTTGGAATGAAGTGTATGCTACACTAAAAAATCTACTTACATTGATATTAATTTAGCTAAAAGTGGTTGGCTGAGAAATACTTCAGCATGCAGAAAGTGGGCTTGGCATGATCCAGGTTAAAATGTGTATTTATTTTTTATTTCAGGTAGCAAGGGTTTATTTTAGCATTTCTTATAGCATTTGCCATGTATAATGTCAAACTGGCTTTCATTTTGCCCATTGCAAAAATAGTCTATTTTGATTTGTAGCAGAGTGAGGACAGAAAAGCAGCTTTTAGTATTAAATCTTAGGCGAATGTTGCACTTGGCTTGCTTTCTACTATTTTTTTAGCTGTTATTATCCAAGTCATCTAAAAATGTCCTTAGTTTTATTTGTAGACTTATCTCTGTAAATTGCAATTTGGAATATTCTGTGTGATAAATTATCAGCTTTAATGAAACTGATCTGACTGAAGTTAAGTGAGTTTGAGTGGTGGCACCAAGTTTGGGATTTGCACCAATTTAGTGCACTGGCCCAACAAGGTCACTTTGTAGGACCTGAACACGATCCCTGTGTGTGTGACTGAGGCTCTCTGTCACTTGTGCTGCTGTGACAAACTGCTCTTCTGTTCCCAACAGGAGCTGGGGCACTGACAAATAATGACTTGATTGGGAGGGTGATGTGTCTCCAAGGGAAAGGAAAGTGAAACCATTTTTTTATATTCCTGTGATAATTTAGGTCATTTCTGCTCTGTAAACACACCAGTAAATGAGAAGTAGTGGGATTAAGACATCTGTGATGTGCAGAGGTGATGATTAATGAGGACTCTGAGCCAAATCTGGTGAGCCTTTAATATAAAGGATTAGCTCTAAGCAAGGTTAGAGGGAAGGGCTCACACAACTCCCTTTGCCTAGACTTCTCCCCAGCCAACTGCAGCCAGCTGAAACCAGGGGCCAGACCCCCCTGAAGTGACACTGACCCCCACAGAAAATTACAAGAAATGGAATTTAAGAACTGTCAAATGAAAAGAGACATTTCAATCAGGGTGTTTAATCATCAGAGTTTTTGTTTGCTTGCTTCTTAGCACCTGTTATTTCGAATACCACAGGAATACTTCAGTGTAAGGTGTTCTCTGTTAAAAACTTAGTCCTTCACTTCTTTTTATGTGAAGTAACACGAGGTAAACAGAGCCTCCCTTCTCCTCAACCAGGGAACACCAGATTTGAAATCTGGAATTTTTAAGCTTGAAACTAAACAAGCAGGATAAAATCTTGTTGGTTACATGGGGGAGATTCTTTCCTGTGCTATCTCTTTGAGCTGCCAGGATCCAGGCCAGCTAGGAAAATACATTTGTGCTCCTAATTCTCATTACTTTAAGAGACAATTAGGTGTCTTGGCCACTTACATCTGATTCTTGTTTATCTTGTTTATTGATTAATCTTTTAAATTAAGTTTGTGAGCTCATATAAATCAGTGGAGTAGGAACGGACACGCTGTAAGGATCTTTGTAGGAAAGAAACTTCTACCCTCTAGAAGTACTTTGGAGAACTAAATACCTGCACAGATTTTCTAACAGACCAAGGAAATCCATCCCTCATTCTCTGTGGATTCCATTGGAGAATACTCTTCATTTATAAGAGAATACACAAGTCAGTGGTTTAGTCTTCCCTTCAAAAGCACTAAAACCAGTAACAAGAAACAGATATCTCTGACAGCTGAAAACATTTTCAATGGAGGAAGCCAAGAACCCTTCATAATTTATCTCAGTGTTACGGATCTGAGCACGCAAAAGGGGCATCAGTACATCTGTCCAGAAAGAACAATGTACAGGTGCGGCACTGGGCCCCACGAAACAAAGAACATCACTAATTAAAAGCATCTGGTTTCAAATCCCAAGTCATTTATCTCATTGTAGAAAATGTGATCAGAATTCATTCATAATCATGTCCAGATAGGCTTATACAGGTTCCCCCTTCCCTTAAAGCAAAATTAGCATTAGCATAGGCTTACTTCAACAGTTACATGCTTAAGGATAACCTGGTGCTGGATCCTGGGGTAAATATTGTTTGTCCATCAGCAGAAATAGGTGGGCAAGTGTTTCATTTGAGTTTCTGAGAGGGCTGGACTGACACTGAGGAGAGAGCCAGTGCCTCTCAAAGTAAGGGCCGTGGTGCCTGCCCAGAGGAGACACGGTAGGGAAGACTGAGTGAGAAATCAGAGTTACGGGAGAAGGTGGGAGGTTAAAGGAGATGGTCAGAGTAACTCTCAAAGCATTTAAGATGCATTCAGCCAGAACTCTTCTGCATTACATTAATGATTTTAGCCATTGCTGGATTTATCTGTCGTTAAATTTACACTTAACAACTGTAAAGATGTTTTCTCTCTTTTTTTTTCCCCAAATTTTATCTTGTTTTTTAAGCAAAACTGCTGCAGTTTGATGCAAACCATATACACCAAACACAGTTTTTCGTGGTGTAACAAATAGCTAGTTTTTGCTATTTTAACATCTCCCACTATTGAGTAGAGTTCCACCTGGTAAACCTGAAGACAGCAGACATCAGTACCTGTACAGAACGCACCTGGAAGCATCTTGCTGCCTGTTTGCCTGAGAATAATGACCTTAAATGACTGAAATAAGATAGATCAGTCAAGCATGCAGCACATGCCAGATAATGTGGAGTAGACAGTCTCTGTGTTTGATTACATATCTTTGTAATTGACTTCCTGGCAATCACTTGAACCTAAGGCACTGCTCTTTATTTGCATATGTTTTGATATTTCTTTGGCTATATTAATAAGGCTTTTCTTTCATTCCAAAATTCCTTTTCCTGCTAGATTGTAAGCAAGAATAATTTTTCAATTCTCCCTCATGTGCATTGACTTCCACTGAAGCAATTAATCAGCTTCATTTCAGGGGTTATTAAACAAACCCTTATAAATACAAGCATCCTTTGGAGTGGCACAGTTCCCATAATGATCCCTATGAGGAACTACTCTGCAGAAATTGCACATCTCAGGTCAGAACAATTGCAGAGATAATAATTTGACTCAGAATAAATGTGTTTGTGTGTTTTGTGAGCTTGTGTAGATGATGAAATGTGTGACAAACACTGAGTTACATTCTGTGCCCCACTCAGACTTGCATGTTTGTTAGAGCAGACAGGAGGTATTTCAGTATTTCAGGAAGCCCCTCTGGGCCCAAGAGCAGGCCCACACAGAAAACACCTGAGTGTACCAGGCAAGGTACTTTAAGGGCTCCTTTGTGATTCTGAACATGAAATTGTTTTTGTATCACTGTAATTGGTATCACTAAAAAGATTCTAAAGCAACTAAATGACCTGCAACTCTTCAGTCACATGAAAGTTCCTGTGGATAGTGTTCTCCATAATATTTATAATAATAATGTGAAGCCTCCCTTACTCCTTAGAGCTGAGCAGCTCCTGCACTTGTGGATTCAGCTCAGAGTGTGGGTACGTGAAGGTGCAGAACTGGATCCAGGAAATCCAAGGCAGCATTTTGAGTGAAAATTAGTATTTTGGATTTGTCTAAAAGCCAGAAAAAGGCTGCAATTGCCTCAGCACTACTTTCAGGATGTCACAGACAGGTGTGTCAGTGGCTGCAACTGCAGCAGAGCAGGGACAGAGCCTCTGGCCATGCTCCTGGGAAAAGCAGAGACAAGGTGTTGTACCTTGGAGCCCCAGCCCCAGGACTTGGGTGCTCATTGTTTATAGCAAAAGGTAAGAAATGCAGTGATGCCCAGCAAGGTGATCTGTGTTACAGGATTTATTATATACCAGGGAGAGAGGGGGAAGAGGAGAAAGGAAGAAAGAGGGAGAGAAGGAAAAGATTCCTTGCATTCCAGAAACATAGCCAGAGGCACCTGGCAGTGATTAGTGCAAAGGTTCACCAAACTTCAGATAGAGTCTGTCTTACAAAAAAGTCCAGAAGAGTGAACGGTGTAACTGTTTCCCGAGCATGTGCTGACAGAAATTCCCGTAGGGCAAGACCCAGAACAGAAACACGTGGCCAGAGATTGGGCTCTATCCAGGGACTTGATTAGCAGAGCTTTACACATCATTTTTAATATTATGGGAAGAGATGAAAATCCGTGTTAACTTTTTTTTCCATTAAAAAAAATAATCTCCTGGTCCTGGAACTGAATTGGACTTTCTCACAGTATCAGTGACTATAGTGCTTGGGGGAGAGATTTTATGAATGAACTGGTTGGTGTGCTGGGTTTTATGGGAGAACCTCATTTCATGGAAACTCTAAGTTCCTGTAAGTGGCTACAGTGCTGCACTTCAGATAAAATGTGGAACTGCTTTGGTTTGTGCTTCTTACTCTGGTGCTTTGTTTGTTTTTTTTTTTCCCCATGTTAATCTGAGTTAAAACATGGTTCTCAAAAGTCACGATGGTTCAATCTGACTCAGTACTGCTGGGCATGGAACTGTTACAGAACGGTCTTATAACCCAAAATACACAAAAAATGATTTGACATAAAGGACAGATGTTTTTCAGCCTGGATTTGGTCCCGTTTCCACTGAACTCAATGGGATATGGGTTGAGGTTCTTTGTCTAGCTGAGGAATCTGTCAATCAAGCCATCACACCATTAAAAAAAACAACAAACCCAGACAGTTTTCATATTGGAAACATCCCTGTCTTACATATTTCCATTCGCAGTTATACTTCATTCCTATTTATAATTCAAAAATCTTAGTTTGAACTTATTTTTATTATTTTTCAATTTTCAGTTCCACACCGTATTTACTAAGTATACTGTGTGTTATTTACTGAGTATACTGTATGTAGTGTTTGACAGTCAAGGTCTAGTCAAGCTCTCTTATCTTGGAAAGAGCTTTATAATTTCTTATTCTGTTAATTTGTCCTAGAACTGTTACTGAACAAAGACTAAAGCAGAGGGCAAATCTATTTCTTCCTCAGACTAAGCACTGTGGATGCAGAAAACACCTATCCAGACATTGTGATGGAAATCTCGGAACAATCCCTGTCCATCTGTATTTATTTTTTTGGTTCTTTATGCTGCACTGATATTGGAACAGAACATTTGGTGTGCATTGGGACATTACAGAGATCCTTAAACACCCCTGCCTGCCTGGGGAGGCTGAGAATGCAGACAAGATCAATAATTCTAAAGCAAAGTCATGGTACTTGTAGCCTTTAGGTGTGTTTTCTGTAGGTCACTGCTAGTTCATGGTATACACAGGTAGTTCCCTCACACAGACCTTACTTAACAATTTAATGTAAACTTCCACCATCCAAATTATATTGTTAAAGCATGTTCACAAGAAAGTTTATATAAAAAGTTTTACTGGGATTTGTTCGAGATTCCTAAGGTGTGCACTTAGGAAGGGAGAGATAATTTTTTTCTATGTTTTGAGTTTTAATTTTCCCTTTTAAGAAGTCCTTCTGTTAGGACCAAGATTTCTGGGCATTCCCATTGATGTGAGTAACAAATGCTTTCCAGTAGAACTGAGGAACTGTTTTGCTGTCCATGACTGACACTTGGTTTCATGATTCTTTGTGGGTAGAATCTTACTTGACTGCAGGAGTTCCTGCAAGAAGGGCTGTGGAGCTGAGTATTTTCACACAGTGTTGGTGCAGAAATGTGCACAGTGCCACAGACAATGTGGTTACTGAGTTGGGCTCAGTTATTCCTGAAGTTTCCTTTTGGTTGTGTGTATGAATCATGTAAGATTTTTCTGAGTAGTCCTTTCCCTTGATTGTCTGCTGCCTCTTCAGAGGAGGCATTGGCCCTGCAATCCCACCTCAAATCCCAGCTCCCTCAGACAGGAATTCCATCTCCAGCACCATCTTCCAGTGGTGCTTCGGGGGGAACTGGAAAAGGCCCCCAGTACGTGGTCAGTCACCCTGAGCTGTGTGGTGAGTGAAGAGAGCAGAATTCCTCTCTGCCTCCATGGGTGATCACTTTACATCCTGAAGCACAAGATGTGATTACCCCTTGCTTAGCATGGAAATGTTGGTTTTGGCCATTAAATTATTCAGTCCCTTCATAAAAAAATAGGTATTTTGTTTGATTCTGTGGCTCCTGTGGATGTGAATGGCACAGGCCAGGGCATGCTGTGTGAGCAGAATGTTTCTTTTGTTTCCAGCCAAGCTCCTTCTCTCTGTGGTGTGTGTCCTGTGTCTTGGACAGGGTGGAGAGGAGGCTCCCCCATCACACCCTTGTATGGCCCTCAACAGAAGTATTCCATCAAGCCAAGAGCCCTCAAATATAATGAATTAAGGAAGGATATGGATTTTTTCTCCATGCCTGTGAGAGTATTTATATCTCCTTATATATAGCTGTATATAGGCACAGATATATATTAAGAGGCCCCAAAGGACCTGCAAATTTACTGAATTATGCAAGTTACAATTAAGGTAAAATATATGGTATATATTTATTATTACTATCCAAACCAAAGCAAACTGTGGTTGTAGTACAGTATTAACAGGAAATGTGCAGGCTATTAGTTATTGAAACACACATGCCTGAGCTACTGCCTGGGAATTTTAGTGTATCCAGCTGAGTTCCTGCTGTAAGTCTTTCAGTGTTTCATCTTCCACACAGAAGGCATCACCTTTTAGGCTCTAATGCATTATCTGTTAAATTTGTATCAGGAATGATTCCTCCTCTTTTAACAACTTGAGTATCACAGCAACATAATTAGTAGGCAGATACTCAGGAGAGAATTAAAAACACGGCACTGGAGACTGGACAGTTTTGCTGGTGAGAATCTCCCTGTGAGCATGCCAGAGTGCGCACACACACACACACACACACACACACACACGGTAATATTTTAGGGACCAGCTTGAGCTGTAGGGATTGTGATGAATATTTTAAGGACACAGATCCCCATGTTGGCCACTTATGCTAACATAGCCAGATTTTTCTGCTGAGCAAAGTTCTTTCCTACCTGAAAACTGTGCCTTAACTTCCAGGAAACATATTAAATTCCTTCTTGGAAGAGCCCGAGTAGAACATAGCAGATTTTTATGGTCAGCTGCTCAACTCTGTGAAATTCTCATGATGCAGAGGAGGCAGCGATGCTCAAGCATTAACCGGAGCTGTCAGGGTTTCAGCTCAGGTTCCTGCTCCTAGGATACAGCTGCCCACAGGCAGCAATGTTTGGTGAGCACGGGAGCAGCCGTGCCCGGCGGGAGCAGCACGCTGGCAGCTCCACACACTGCTCAGCATTCCCAGCTGGAGCACGGCCTGAGCCCCTCTGGCCTTGCAGGGGACCTCACCACCCTTGAACACTCGATCTCAAAGGTTTCGAGGCACAAACCCTGTTGAGATCACACACAGGAAAAACAGGAATGCAAGAGTGTGAGTGGGGACAAGCACTGCTTTAAAAATAACAATAAAAACTTAAATTCTTCTCCCGTGGTTAAGATTTAAGTAGCCTCTGGGAGTAGTTAAACTGGGTAGGGAAGCTGGGATTTTCAGTATTCCCACAGCTGGATACCTAAGTGTACCATTTTTGTTCGACAAACCAGCATGATCGCATAGAATTAAGAACCACGATGGCCCATGCTAACAAAGCACTCGGAGCAGCCCGGCAGGTCTCTATGGGGTGCTGCGTTTCCCAGCAGTAGCCAGGACAAGACATTCCAAAGGCAGGCAGAGGAAACCCAACACAGGCAGTTGCAGAGGACTCGCTCCCCAGAAGCATTTCCCTCCCCTATTCAGAGTGGTTTCTGGCTCATCCCGGCATTGGAGTTTTTAGTACATCTTTTGTTTCTCTTTTAAATGTGTGTGTGGTCATTACCCATATAAATGTCACTATCATGAGCTCTTCTAGCTATTATCTTTCCAACGAAAACAACTGCAATCTTTTTAATCTCCTTTCAGATAGAAGCATTTCCAGGCTTCTAAGAGCGTTGCTGGCGCGTGTAGAACGCTGTGTCTGTCGCTGTGTGCCGGAGCAGGGGCCGGGGCCGGGGCCGCGCCGCAGCCTCGGAGCGGGGCCGAGCGGGGCCGGGCCGCAGCCTCGGAGCGGGGCCGAGCGGGGCCGGGCCGCAGCCTCGGAGCGAGGCCGAGCGGGGCCGGGCCGCAGCCTCGGAGCGAGCGCTCCCGAGCGGCTCCCGCGGATCGCGGCTGTGGCGGCCCTGCCTGGAGCTGCCGTTCAAGCGCGGCCCCTGAGCCCTTAGAGGAAAAACTGCGGCCCCAGGGGAGCTGCCCCTGGCGTTTGGCTGCTGCTGCTGCGCAAATAAACTCGGTGTTTTTCCTGCCTCTGCTCCTCACAAGCGCGGGCTCCAGAGAGCATTTGGTCCCTGACCTGAGCGGAGCACTAGTGGCCCCGGCACGCCCCGGTCCCTTTTTGGCACCTCTGCAGCCCCAGGCCTTTTCCAAACCAGAACAAATAGGATATTTTTCTCCTTACGTGTTGGTTCCTTTAATTCGATAGTAGCTCTCTTTATTTTACATATTACTGCTCAGCACTTACTGGAGGGGGTATCTTTCTCACAAAACAAAATTGTTTTCCAGTTCTATTTGACTTGAAAATATCCTTGCCTTCACCCATTTAACAACACTAGTTTAATTCCTCAGTTTAGTTTGGGGAGATTCAGTCTTTGCGGTTTGTATTATAGGTCTTGCTTCCTTGTTTTGGGAGATGAATTATTTGAGCATAGGATGGGCTTGGATTGGCTGATTCAAACCCCTTCTAATATTTAAAGCGTCACTGTGACAGCTTTTGGCAGTGTTCCTGTGCCTCTCATGTTAAATTTGGTTAAGCTGTTGTCACCATTTATTCACAGCTCCCCTCTGTTTACCCCTTGCACACTCCCATGTAGTGCTTAGCCCTCATTGGAGCACAGCCTCTCTCCCAAGGTCGGTCCAACTGCTCCAAGAAGCTGTAGTGTGAAATGATGGTTTATGGTGTTTGAACAGCTTGTGCAGGAGTAGAGGAAGACACCAGTGAGAGATTGAAGTTTTTATTTAGTTAATTTTTGTCTGCCTCCAACGGTTTATGCTCAGTATTTTTTTCCCGCTCAGTGACATCTATTACAACCTGCAGAGGTTGTTTTATTTTTCTTCCTTGGGTTCTGTAGCTGGGAAGTTTCCACAGGGTGGCTCTCAGACAGTGAGGTGGATTTTGCAGCATCTGAAGGTTCTGGTGCTGCTCAAAGAGGTCCTTGTTAGGCTTAGCAAAAGCACCAGAGCAGCAGAGAGGGTATTGAGAACTCCCCATGCTATCTGTGCTGTCTGAGAGGGCACCACTGGGCTGTGGAGCACAGAGCCCCTTCCTTGTCACAGCTTCACGAGATCCACTCCTTGCTCATCTGCAGAGTGAAACCAACACTTTTCTTTGTCCTGGCTGCAGCCTGACCCCATTAAGCTTGTAGGCACTTAAACATTTACTTGCTTTTACTCATTCTAGCTACATTTTCCACTTCTGTTTCTGGACATGCATCTCAGCTCACAATATTCTAAATCAAACTGAGTTGTGTTTAAGTTGCTCACTGAGGAGTGGTGTCATTTTGATGCTGTTGTTATGGCGAGTGCAG
Organism: Rhabdornis inornatus; assembly: GCA_013397075.1. Taxonomy (NCBI): domain Eukaryota; kingdom Metazoa; phylum Chordata; class Aves; order Passeriformes; family Rhabdornithidae; genus Rhabdornis; species Rhabdornis inornatus. The sequence goes on along the minus strand of VWZS01010362.1, from coordinate 1,578,422 downwards.
GAAGTCAGTATAAAGGAACAGAATTCCTTATCTAACTCTCTTGCCTCCTAGCAAATATCTGAAGGTAGCACTGCATTGTTGTTCTTTTTTTCAATATAATTTGTACCTGCAAAACAGATTTCTCTTAAGTTTGGCCATTATGGAAATAGCTCATTCAAGTATTTAGTTTTACCATATTCTTATATGATATGTGAAGTTTTTCTGTATTTTCTTTTCTAGGCTTGCTCCCAACATAATCTCTCCACTTGTCAGCCCCCTGAAAGCTTTAGTTCCACCTTCCCTCTTGCAGAAGCATGGCTCTCCATCATCCCACAGCCAGTCACCCAACGGGCAGCAGTTTTCTGGGATACCAAATACACCGTACGCCCCATTTCCCAACCAGTCTGTACAACAGGGATCTCAAGGTAACTCTTCCCTCTTCTTGTTTTTTGCAACTTCTCTAATTTCTAGCTCGAGAGAAAGAATTTATTTTGGTTTTTCGTATTTGGCTAATACTGTCAGCATTTTAGTGGGAACTCCAGTTTTTAAACTGTATTGATGTACATACAGATGGAAATTTTCAGACAGGTCCATGCTGTGATATGTCATCATAATGGGGAAAGCTGTCCCAACAGCAGATTCACTGCTTTTATTCAGGTCCTTCAGTAGAAGGCTGCTGGCCATGCCCCTGCCCTGACTGGTCATCCAACCTGGAGAGTGACCCTGCAAGGGCCATCCAGTCCCAAAATACATGGGCTGAGGCACACCTTGGCAGTGTCCTGCTCAGCCCACTCATAGTGATGCACAAGACGTGGAATTAGACAAAGAAAACAAACATTTTTCATTTATTATTTGGATGTTCAGCTTGGTTTATGTTATATAGTAACATGTAAATGCACTCTGTACAACTGTAGAGTGCCTGTGGGATTCGAGGACAGGAATTGGAGCAGTAAGCAGCTGTCCCACAGCTTAATTTAAAATATTTTTTGTTCAGAATTACTCAGCCTTTTAAATTGCAAGTTTACATACCTATTCTGGAGTTCTGATGTGGGAAATAGTTAATGTTCCTGAAATTTTTGAGGCACAAATTAGCAAGAGATACTATGATCACAGATTCTTCCAGTAACAGGAGCTTGCATATTTCAGAAATCTGTTATGCAATCCAGATGGTGAGCTGCTAAAATGTGGTAAATACTCCCAATAAAGAAGTGTGCAGGACATCTGTCTGCTTGCAAGAGCCTGGGCACAAACCCATGAGCAGCTCCCAGCTGGGATGGGGTTGGGGATCCCAACAGTTCCCTCTGCCCCTCGTTCTCTGAGCAGTGTTTTTGCTCTTTGGTTGGACAGGCTTAGTCTGAAAAGTTAAAGCGTATTATATTTAATGATTTGTGCTGAAGGAAAAACTAACTCAACCTGATGCTCAACAGATTATTCAATTTAAAAAGATTAACTCTGTAAGAGAGAAGTGGCAGATTTATGATAGCATATAATGATATATGATTATGTTGCTATAATGAGCTAAATAACTACAAGCCACAAGAGGAAAGTTTAGCAGCTCATTACTACGGCAGAAACAAATGCATAGACAGAACAAGTTTTGAACCACTTAAATAAATTGACTTTATTCCTTAGGAAAACCACATTTCCTTTTGAATGAATTGTTGCTTTCTAAGTGTTATGTCATGTGGTTTTGAAAAAGCAATAATTTTCCACTTTGGCCAAATGTTGAAGTATTATTATAAATTAATTGTGGAAATGGTCATTCCAAAATCAGTTTTGATTAGCAGCCTTTGAAACCAATTATCTGTAACCTGTACTTAGCTGTACTTGCTCTGCTTTTTCTTTTTTTTTTTTTTTTTTTTTTTTGCCTCTCAGTTCATTAATAGCACATTTTTCTAATGGAATCTGTAAGAATTTGGGAGTTTTGAATTTTTGCCAAAAAAAGGTATACCACATAAACCTAGTGTAGAACCAGGCATCTGTACAGAAGCACATAAACAGCGTGGATGTGGAATTTTTAGGAGATGGCAGCTTCGTCAGGCTGGTAGCAGCAATATTGATAATGAAAGAACAAGCTGACATTATTTATATGTTTTAACCTAGCTGTAGTAGAATCACATGGAAATCATTACATGCCAAAAGAATTTGGCAGGCAGTGGAATCCTGTAGTTATTTATACCTGACATGATTTCTTGTCAGAAATTTTATGGAATTTGAAAAGCTGAGATTTATTTGCAAATACATGTAAATGACATGACATAACAAGATGGCATTTAATAGCCATATTCCAATTATTTGCTCATTACATCATTCATTTTAAAGCTGCTTGAAGTTTTCTAGGCTGTGCCTTAGAGAAGCAGAGGCAGCCAGTGCACTGTGTGAAGTGGCTAAGTGCAGTTTTTCTGCCACAAATTATTTCAAAGCAAAATTTTAACTAAATGTTATGCTTGGAACTCAGTTTATTCCTTTATGAACTGTTATATTTCTACATCTACTATACATAAAACATTTAACAGTGATCATTTAAACTGACAGGGCATTTAGTAAATTCTTCACTTGAAAATAACCTCAGAAAATTCTTGATTTAAATCAAAACTGAAGGAAAACCTGAAATCCATGTGGCAAAAAAAATATTGGTGTAACACTTACTGCCAAGTTGGTACTACAGATTTGCACTCTAGAAGGAGCATGGATGTCTGCACTGGACCAGCCTTCTTGCTTACTTTGTATTTTAACCACTGAAGGGAGTCTTTTTTTAAGAACTTGTAATAAATGCTCCCTATTTAATTTATTCTAATTGACCATATGTGGTTAACTGAATGCTTGGTCATGGGATTTTAATCGTATTTTAATTCCCCATATTTTCTCAGTGAAGCATTTAAAGAAATCTAAAGGAACCACAACTAAATGCAATGAACCCAAGGGTCAGAAATCCCATTTTTAATGTCATGTTTGTTCTACCTGACTTGTGTTCCTGCTGCACCCTTTCCAATCCTCGCTCCGTGTTTTTTCTTTAGTTCATACCTGCATTTATCCCACCTTGCAGGCACATTAGAACAGGGAAGGTGCATTTCTCTGTGCAGCACTTGGCAGAAATCAGGTCCCAGTGAACTCAGCAGGGCAGTAGCACCACGGTTTTCCTACACCCCTCTCTTCACTGGGTGGTTCCAGGAACACTTTTTCCTCTGCCTTCTCAGATTATCTTACAGTGTTGCTGAGGGATAAACACTGCAATCCAAAAGAAAATTTCCTTGCTTATGGAAGTTCTTTTCCAGACTCTGATTCTGAGGCAATTCTCTGCTTCAGGTATTTCCAGACAGTGTAACATAAAACACTTCAAAAGAACCTTTCCCCACAGGTCTTGGGAAAACCCTGGATCTGACTAGTTTCAACCCAGTTCTGTCATGTTTGGCTGCTCTCTGCTTTTCTAAGCTACTGTGCCAGCTCTGTAGATCATGAAGATTTTTAATTGATGTAACAAAGGCAAGCCTGGGAACACAAGGGAAGGACAGCAGTTACAGGGAGAGAGAAAATACACATCATGCCTTCTTTAGGAGTGATGTCTATAGCAGACATTCTGGAAAAGGTTCATTTTTTCTTTCTCTAGCAATGCATCTAAGTGCTCTCTGCAACCAGTTGTGCCTCCTTTGAAGCTAAATGTCTCTTCTTTTTCACTGCTCATCTCAAAAGGATGTATTTTTAGAAGGCTTACAGCAAGGAGTTTGTGTTTTGCAAACAGAAAGTCAGGATAATTACCAAAGCCAATCAATAACACACCGTACCTAAAACCACATCAAAAGAGGGCTGTGCTACCTCTCTTACGAGCTCCTTGGTTCTTTGAGCCAGACTCTCCAGGCAGTAAATAGAGGTGGCTGGCTGTTTATTCCGAGGAAAGACATGCATCATTTAATATCAGCTTTCCAAATTTTTGGGCTGCCTTCTCCATAGCAGCAAATACGAGCAGCCTTGGTACAGAGTGTGTAGTGTCTTTATCTAAGAGCCATCCATTAGGACTTCACTGATCATGGACATCAACAATTCAGGTATTTTGTAGTGGATCATACGTTCTCAAGCATTTAATCCTTGCAGATTCTGCCAAAGCACATATTAAACTGGGAAGCTTCAGAGCAAATCTTTCACCACTCAATGAGTTTATTGCATTTCTACTCAAGAATTGCCTCACTTGGCCTTACTTATTGCCACCTTAGGAAATATGAAGTGCCCAGACCCTGAGCTTTGCCTGGAACTGTCTGCTTGGTCAGACTTTGGTAGTAGAGGGAAAACACAGACAAGTGTGGGAGATCTTACTGAACAGGAGAGAGCTTGCACACTGCAGGAATTGTACAGGACATATTCACCCCATAGAGCCCCAGGTGCTCTGGGGACAGGCACAGGGATTTAATTTCTGAACAAACAGACTGAAGATCTGCACAGGCAGCCCAGCAGGGCAGGTCTCTGCTGAGAGTGGGGCCAAGCTGTCAGCTGGGAATGGGGAAGTGTGGCTGGGACTGGGATTCACTGAACTGCCCTGAGCTTCTGCAGGAGTTCCTGAGGAAATGTTTCAGTCTGAGTAAGACTGAGGGAAGAAAGACAACAGCTCCATATTTTTTCTGGCAATTAGAGAAAAACCCTGAAGCACATTCTGCTAGACTTTAAGCTAATTTGGTTGACTTTAGTTGCATTTAAGGGAAGGAGAATAATTTCAGAGACGGTAGGAAAAGGGGTAGCTGATAGTAAATGTGCAGTTAGTGTCCAGTGCACCTGGAATGAGGAAGAGGCAGGAGAAAGGAAGAGAATTAAATCAGGCCATGGTTGGTTTAAATATTGTGACATACTTTGAGATCATCCTTATGGGAACAAATTACAATTTTTTGGGATGTTGGAACAACTCATAAATTGCAAAATTCTGTCCTCAGCAATTCATTTGTCCTTTACTGTTAAGTATCTTCTTTTGTTGTCTACAACTCATTCCTACAACTCACTCATACATACAACTTCTGATGGCAAAACCCAAACTGCTGGGTACTGATAATACAGGACTTGGGAAAAAACAGCAGGATCTAAGAAATGTTGGGTATGTAGAGGACAAAAGTCAAACATGCCCCAAAAGCAGAATGACTGAGGCAAGAAGAGACCATACAGATCTATATTAGCACTTCCCAGAAGCAGAAGAGCCTCTGGTTGAACTCAGTCTTCACGTGACGACCATCTGGAGTCAGTCCTGCAGTTCCAGGTCAATTTTACCTGCACACTGTGGTCCCCTGTGTCCAGTGAAAGGGAGTTCATTTGAATCAAGAGCAGGGAAAGAAGTTTGGGGAACCTGTGAAGGTGTTTTGGATAAACAGCGCTGTCTCCAGCACTGCACAGCACACACTGGATGAGAAAAGACTTTACTTAACAAAGTAAAAAAACAAAGCAGTGCTATTCATGTAAATACTGTATTATTGTATTTAAATTAAGAGGGATTCGTTACAGAAACATTCCCTTAGGAGCTGAGCATCCTGGACCTGATCCAGTGGAGGGTTCACTGCTTAGCTTGGAACCAAGTGTACTGTTGACTGTGTTCAGCTGATCTACTGCTTGAAATGCACCCCATCCTTGAGATTTTTGCTTGATGGGGATCACAGTCCACAGCACCTTGTGGGACCGAGTCTGATGCAGCTCTTCTGTAACTGTACTTTATAGATAATTTTTCCAGAGTTAAAACTGAGGAACTAACCCCGCCAACAGTAATGAAGTGCTGTGACAGGAGTGGAGGTAGTACCATTGCAGAAGGATTGAATTGTGTGCAATATCTGCTTTCAGGTTACCAAGGCAGCTTTCACTCCATACAAAACTGTTTCCACTACGGAGATTGCTACAGGACAATGGACCAGTCTGTCAGCAGTGATGTGCTCACAGGGGAATCCCATTGCTTCAATCCTCTGAGGCAGAATGGCTATCACATACTCAATGCACCTTTAGCTTCAACAGGTAATTTATTCCACCTATAAGGAATTATCCATATGATAGTTGTAGCAGGAGGGGCAAAGAATACATTTTATATTCAATGTTATGACAAAACATGTTTGTATTAAAAAAAACCCTGAAATTAATTTTCATCTATAAAAACCCCAGAAGGAAAGCAGTTCCTTTTCTTTAATCCTGCTGTATTTGACTGCTAGACAAATTCTCTTCTGTTCTTCTGGATGCCATAAGCAACACTCATCTTCAGGAGAGCTGACAAGGCACTGCCTACATTTTTTGTGTGGTCTCTTCATTGCATATCTGCATATCTGAGGTGTGCTCAGGCAGGCTTTTATAATCAGGTCAAAATTATAATGGCTACATTATTATAGTACTGCAGTATTTTAGTATTCTTTTTTTTTCTACCTTTAAAATGAAGAATTGACAGAATTGCTGAAATCAAACAAAACATGAGTATTGTCAGAGCCATAAAACACTAGCATTTGCTGCAATCTTTACTTACATATCTCCAAGAAATTTCTCTTCATGTCTGCACTCAGGAGGGCACCTCGGTTAAGAACGATACTGGAAACATATGTTTAAGTGCTTTTTGAATTGGGGCCTGAGTCAGACCACAAAATTAGAGTTGACTTTCCTGTTTGTTTTGTATTAAAGGAGACTCTGTTCAGAGCAAGTGTGCACGCATTTGTCTGCTGTTCCATTCTGGGAAGTGCATGCATCAGTAACCAACACAAGGGAAACATTTAAGATGAAGTTTCAACTTCAACTTTGAATTCTTTAGTATTACTCATAAGTTTGATATTACTAAAACATAGGGTTTTTTCATGTTAACATCAAATTTCAAGCTTAGATTGACAGCCTGCAATATTTAAAGAACAGACTAAATAAACTTTCCAAAAGAAATTGTAGCAGTAAAGAATAATACTGTGGCAAGACACCAACTTCAACAACAGTTGATTTTTCTGTCTGGGCCTAAACTATCATGAAATGTTTCTGTTTAGTATTTTTGTTTTTAGAGTGGTTATTGAGGCATGCAAATACTTAAAAGGCTGAAATATAAACATGTATGAAATATATAAATCTCATCTCATCTTTTAGTGTGTAAAATAGAACCATTCAGGTTTGCAAGATTCATCAAGGCTATGCATTAATTTTTTTCAGGCTTTTATAGCACCATTAATATTAAATGAGATCTCATCTTGCAGGAATGCCAAATGTGACTGGCAAACAGCTGTTCCATGAATCACATTAACAGTCAATAAATTTTTATTTTCTGTTCAGGACTTTGGATAGTTTACTCTATCTGGAATCTAATAATGATTTCTGGGGTGTATGCTTATCTTGGGTTTTATCCATCTGTGGTTCTGTATCCACCCTGTATACAGGCTCATCAAATAGAAATTAGCATAACATAAACACTTGCAAAACTTACCAAAATATGGTCACTCCACTTGGCCCAACACAGATAAACATGCTGAGGTCGTCCTCCAGAACCTCTGGACATTCACTGTGTGCCAGATTTCTGCAGAAAGCAGAATCTGACCTGTAAACCAACAGTCAATTAATAAGCCATAGGAAAATGCAGAAATGTAAGTAAGTACAGAATTTGATCTCAAAAAATAAAAACATACTTAACAGTAAAATAGCCACAATGAAGTGGACAGGTTTTCCTGCAGCCAGGACTGGCTGTGTAGGATGCAGGATCCATCCCTGGCTGCTGGTGTGGTGCCACTTAGCCCCAAGGCCCCTGTGGAGCCTGGGCAGAGTTTGGCTCAGCCCCACCAAGGCACAGAAAAAGAGTAATTTCCCAATGGTCTGGTGCTTCAAGCACGATGATCAGCCATCCCCAGTGAAGTCCCCACTCCGTGTAAGGGCTTGACTTTCTGTGTCAGCACAGGCATTTGCTAAACTGCATCTTGTTCCATGTTCTCCCTCAGCTGCTGCTGTGCTTTTTGTTCCAGCTGTGGTAGGTAGGCTCTGGGGTCCCTGGGGGCTCAGTCCAAGGGTCAGAACATTGTGCTGAAGTTCACACAGATGCTTTTCTAAAGACCCAACCCCAATCAGGTGGTAAAGGAAACCAGAATGTGTATAAAGGATGATGCTAAGGGGGTGAACACAGCAGAGGGGAAGTAAGGAGGAGCTGGACTGCAGTAAAATGAACATGGCATGTGAGTCTTGACTAACCAGTTGCAAAAGCAGACTATAGTGGGTCATAACAGGGAATTTTCATGTCCTTTGGGGTAGGCAGTAAATGTTTTTTTAGACCCCGTGGCACTCCAGCTGCTGTAGCATCTGGTAGAATGGCAAACCTGCTCCTTTCCACAGGGATGTGCAGCTTAGGAGGTTTGTAATAGCTGTGGAAGTTTGGCATTAATGAAAGAAGGACAGAGAAATTCTTCTCTACTGCTGTGGCTTTCTGGTAGCCTGGCAAGTAGCAGCCAGCTTGGCCTGGTGGGCTTTGGTGGGCTGAGGTTCAAGCTCTTTCCATATGTCCTGTGAGCCTGACCTACCCCAGCCATGCTTCCTCAGACCTGCAGTATGTGGAGAGCTGGTAAATGTAGGATCCGGATTTCTTCTGGGTTTTAAGAGCAGCTGGGAGACACATGGAATATTTTTCTGAAGTGCTGTTAAAAGGAAAGACACAAACCAAGAGGACTGCATCACTTCTAGTGCACATTTAGTAGGATCGTTGCCCACTCATTGTTTTGATGTCCTATTCAGATAATGACTGTGAGTCCCAAGAGAGCCATGCTCTGATACTTGCACTTCACTTGCAAGTGCACAGCTTTGCACAGAAACGAGTGGGACCGCCAGCCATGATGACACAAACACCCACTGAAATTTGTGCATCTGCTGGGCAAGGCTTTGATGCTGAACACCATTGTCTTTCCATTAGTGCTGTGCTGTGCTGTGCTGTGCTGTGCTGTGCTGTGCTGTGCTGTGCTGTGCTGAGCTGTGCTGGGTGATCTCAGGCCCCAAGCTGTGCTTCCCTCCTCTCATGCACCCTGGCACTAACTGGTGTCCATGCTCTTCCAGGCTATGAGGGGATCTCTGAAGCCCAGTGTGTATCTGAAGACATGGTCTCCAATGGAACGGATGAAAATGGATTCTTCCAGAACAGTGCCTTTGATCACTGCTTGAATCACATTCCTTCCATCTACACAGATACCTAAGAGCAGTGCTGGCCTTGTTTCCTTTATTATACCTATAACTTCATATGTAATAACAAAGATGTTGTTCAAGTACTTTTATTTAGTCTGTATCCCTATATGTGCTCATTTAAATGAACACCTCACATTTACCAAACCATTTTATACATGAATAGTCTGTATAAGGTAATATTGGAACCTGTTCCTTTGCTGTGGCACTTTGAAATTCATGCTTTAAGGGAATGAGGAGTATTTCAAGCAGCTTGTTTTGTAAGTTCTCTCAGTAAAGTGTAAATGTAAGTTATATAATAAACTTGTAAAGAAGATGTTTTCCTTCTTGGAAAGTATGCTTCAATTTGAGAATGTTGTTCCCTTTAATCAGTTTTCATTTAACTTGTTGGTTCGGTCTTCCCTTTTTCTTTTTTCTTTTTTTTTTTTTTTTTTTTTTTAACTAAAAGGATTTTTTTAATCAGAGACCTCATGTATATAAAGATCTACATTTGCTCAGCTGGTTTTGTATTTTCAATTTTACAAGAAAGCATTAAAAACTGGAAACAAGTGTACTGTCATTTCTTAATACCACTGGACTCCCTGATACTTCATTCCTAACATGCCTGAGAGGGATTTTAACAAAGCAGTGACATCTCAGTCACTGTGACATTAAAACAGCCCATGTGTATGTGAACAAAACTAAAGGACTTCCAGTGGAACAGGGGTCCCCTGCAGTAGTTTGGCTCCCTGTCACTGTGGCTCTGGCCCCACTGGGCTGCACTTCCAGCATAGTGATGATTCCTGAGAGACACATCCTGCAAGGGGCCAGGTGCCCCCAGTGTGTGCCAAGCAGGCCTGTTAGAGCTGAGCTCCTGAAACCATGTCCTGTCCCACAGGTCTGGGAGAACAGTAAGGAAAAACTAACTGGAGGGAAAGAGAGAGTTCTCATTTACAAACCACTGCAAGCAGGGCTTAAAAAGGGCTGTCCAGACCCTGCATCAATCCATGTCTGTTCTCTTAGAGTTAGCCAGGCTGCCACAGGGCACCATTGAAAAACCTAAACTTGCGTTGAACCCATTCTGTGGCTGAGGACGGTACCTTCCCTTTTTCGTCTCTTCTCTCCCCAGAAATGTGGGACACAGCTCAGGTCCCACAGGGCACCTGTGTCCCAGTTCCAGGACTCCACAGCTTTGCTGCTGTGGGAGCATCAGGATCCCTGGTGCCCCTGTGCCTTTCCCCAGCCCCTGCAGCCTCTGCAAACACAGAAATTCCCCCGCACCGAGGCTGGTCCAGGGTAACCAGAGCCTACACGGTGTGCTTGTTTCTCCAGGGCCTGGTTGCACCTTGTTAGTGAAGGGGTCTCTGTATCCAATTTAGCTTTCTGTCCTCAAGAAATTTGAATGAAACTTAGACATTCAGGAATTTTTAGTCACTGCAGAAGAAGGTTCGTGGGGTTACATGACCCGACCCCCCCCGTTTTAGCAAGGGTTCCTCAAGCTCTCTGGCTCTCAAGGACACCCAGTGCCAGCTGCAAACCCATTAATTGTGGCCAAGCAGCCCTGGCAGCACTGACTCATCATTCCTCTCCTACAACTTAAATGTAGAAAGGCTCCAAATTGTGCTATAAGCCTACATATGTGGCTTTGCTTCTGATCACAGCCACATTTGGCTTTCTGTCCTGTTTATTTATTCTGATGCCTCAGAGTTGAGGTTTTTTTGGTCTCAGACATAAGTGGGCAGAACTCTCTCCCAGAACTTTAAACAAGGAGGCAGGTAGCTTAACAACTGCCAAGCAGGAAGAACTAGGGCTTCTGAAGGAAGACTTAGAAAAATATCCAAAGCCCAACAAAGCTGTAATGTCTGAGACAAAAATCAAAATAATTCCTGTGCTGCAACTAGTTGGAAACACAGAAAGGAAATCGTGACTTTAAAACAAGATTAATTCAATTTCCTAAAAATTAAATAAATTCTTCTAAAAACAGCATATTTTTTGTTAAAAATATAAACCAACCAATCCTAAACATATTTGATCAATTACAAAAATTCTTATGTCACAACAACCAGGCTGTTCAAAACCACACAATGATTCACAAAGGTTTGGGAAACTTAAAGCATAGCAGCTGGGGTGATGATTTAATTCCACAATCTCTGTGAATCAGGTTTTCTGTAAATTAAAAGGATAGATTCAGAGAAATGCAAAAGCACTTGTTTGAGTCTGTATGGTTTGGAAAGTTATCCATAATAAAGCCAGTAAAATACACAATAGCACAAGTTAATGGTTACTCGTGTGCTGTGTACCTTATTATTTCCTTTTATTACATGTAAGTAGGGAAGTATCTCATGTAAGCTTTTCCTAAAGACACAAAGAAACCTTTCACTGGAATTTATTGCTTGGCAACTTTCTCATTGTGGTGCTGTAAAAACCCCAACAACTAATATGTATAAATAACTGGGCTTTATATATCATAGTAGAAAATTATTACCCTGTGGAATTAAAATGGAACTGCTGGTTCCAGTTGACTGTCAGATACTTTTTCAATCTAAGCAACAGAATTCAACTAATAAATTACACTACTTGAAAAATAGCTACAAATCATTTCCCCAGTGAATGCAAACCCCATTTTACCCCTGTGTATGTACTCTGTATATGCAGGACACTTTAGGAACAACTGAAATAAGATGACCTTCTCAAGCTGGGAAAGAGAAAATTAATTTCAAGTTGACACTGAAACAGCAAAGGCACTTCTCTGCACTCTCCACCAGCTGGGCTGGAAGCCAAACATTCAGCAGGACTTCAAAGCTTTTAATATAATCAAGCTCAGGCTTTTCATTGTATAGAAAACCAAAATGCTTGTTCTGTTCCCATCCTGCTGCAGCACCTCACAGGCTACAGAAGTGATGGTCCTGCCGTGCTCCAGAGGGGCCTTTGCAGGTGAGCTGATGAGATGTGCTCACAGAATCCCAGCATTGTTCCGGCTGGAAAACACCTCCATGATCATCGAGTCCAATGTGTGGCATTTAATGACAAAATACTACGCTTGTAATGCCCTCATTCTGATGTGGCAACAGGGCACAGGAATGTTCAAGCCCAAAGGCTCAGGTGTGCACCAGGAATGGCTACAGCCTGCTCAGGGCTCAGATGTGCTCCCAGGGAAAGGATGCAGGCACTGAGAACATTCCAGATCATTTTTTGTTCTTATGTGCACACCCAACAGCAGGAACAGCTGCTGCTTGTGGAAAGGGTCCCTGGGTTCTGAGACTGTCCTTTCAACTGGATACATTTTCTAAATGGTAAAAGTCCAAAAGGCCAAATTCCAGAGCACATTAAGAGCACCGGTTTGATACTGCAATAGCTCTAAGTTACGCAAGCAGTGCAAAAAAACCCCAGTGCTTAAAACAACAACCAAGTATGTGAAAATAAACAGTGACTGTAAATTGAATTTAAATTGCATAAGAGAAAAAGATTTCAATGGGTTTTGTTATGATCTTATTAAGACCTACAAGATTTTAGTTCAGCTCTCCAGTAATGTATTTGTATTAAATTAGGTCAGTGCAACAGAAGATGAAAAAATAGCCAACCTGTATAATTTAATTCACTGAGCACAAAGCCATCGGAATATTCCCTCCTGAGATAAGCCCTTCTGAGATCTGCAGAGTTACACTAAAAGCTCTTCTCTGCTTCAATTTCAAAGCAAACTGCAAACTCCCTGAGGTGATTCGGGAGTCCACGGCCCAGAGTCAGCAGAAGGAGGGCTGTAGCCACAGATCGTCACAGCCTTGCAAGGCTGCCTGTCTCGGCTCTGTGGGCTGAAAACCGCTCAACCATGACAGAATTTTTCTTTAAACCACTGAAATTGTACGAAGTCCCAATCTAGCTAAAGGCCTTATAAGACTGAGCTTTCTGCTGCATTCCTACTGAGATGAAATTTGTCCATTCCTTTGACAAAACGATTTTTGTAGTGGTAGTAAAGCCGTAAGAAAATAAAATAATTCTTCTGTGCAAATACAGGTTTTCTGGTCAGTGCCAGTAAATTCATTCAAAACCAAGTGACTCAACTTTAAAAGTGCCTTTCTGGCCCTGTGTTACACAGAAGTTCCCTTCTATTCATCAAGGATACCAAGAAAAGCATGATGCTAATTTTCAAAACTCTTACGAAGTTTAGGCCTTCTTGATTTCAGTTTCTCCCTCCTTTCTGAGAGTCTGCAACTCTCCGAGTGTGTGCCTGTGTGGCAGACACTGGACCAGAATGAGCTGCTGGCACAGGGACAGTACAGAGACACAGCCTGTGGAGACACTGGCCTGGGACTGGGCTATGAAGGGAGCTCACTACGCTGCTTTATTGGAGGATTGGACCCATCTTCCCACAATTCAAGGTTCCCTTCATTTCAGAAGGGCAGCAGGACACCCCCCATCCTCAGGGCAACAGTAACCGAGAGAGCCCCAGAGCAGCTCTTGCCCTCCCAGCACTTGGCATCAGTGTGTGGGTCAGACAGCAGATCCAGGGTTTTCAATAACTCAGGGAAGGCTTCCTTTCTACTCCAGGTGTCCATGAGTGGTCAGACCAGCACCTTGGCTTCCCCTCAGGTGCTGAGAAGGAAAAGATGCCTCCAAAGGGGGTGTCAGTCTGTCCCAGGAAGGTGTTGAGGAACCACTGTCTCCACTGATGTCCATCAAAATGCAGAGATAATAAACACCTCCCAGCACAGCTCCTGTGTTAAGGAAGGCTGAGCCTGTGCTGTGCCACTATCCTACATCCTTTCCTGAACATCCAGTGCTCCTCCCTGAAACAGAGCATGCCTCACACAGCAAACTGAGCAAACCTGGAGATCACTGGGACCAAAAGAAATCCTTCTCAACCAGAGTTTTCCCTGAGTAAGTGACATTGCTGAATTGCAATGGACTGAGGAACAGATTTTTAAAGATACCTGAATGCCTAAAAAGGAAAAAAAGGACTAAGTGGTTTGGGTTTGTTTGTTTGTTTGCTTGTTTTTAACACAACTGCCTTAAATTGCTTTAATTTCATCTCCAGGATTTTATTTCCTTTTGAGAAATCCTCTTAGGTGTCTATTTGCATCTTTAGGCATATTCTTCAGATCTGGGCTATACTGCATTATGAGTTTTCTTTCCTATCTCTTTGAGTTGAGAATCGCACATTTGCCTGAAGAATTCTCTGTGGAGCTGAAATCTGTTAGGATTATAAATACAGGCTGAGCTGGGAACAGGCACTGGAAACTGCCATGAAGACCATGTACAGAAAACAGTGATTCTAGTCACACAAGATACCTGATACAGTTGGCAGGAAGGCAAAGCTAAACAAATGCAGGTTTACATTTTACTATTTAAAGACTAAAATATCCAACTTGAGTTCCATTAACACCTGTCAGGTCTTTGGTACCTACTCAAATCCACATTTCTAATTTTACTGCTAAATAATCCCAAACTTGGCAGTTAGAAGGTAAAGCAAAATACCCAAGCTAAACATTTGAAGCAAATTGTACCTCTCTGGAAGAGCCCTTCTGCTGTATAAATGAAGGTCATATGTATAAATGATTAGAAGCTTAAGGAAATATGTCTTCTGCTTTTCTAAATTGATAACATACATATTGCATTAATATTCCCACATCAATTATTGGACATGTTCCCTGCTGTAAGAAAAACGATAATTTTTTTTTTTTTTTAATAATCCTGTGGAATAATATTCTTATACTGGTACAATTAACTCTTGCTATGCAGAGGGAAAAGAGGTTGATTTAATAAACTACATCCTGGAAAACCATTGTGACAGTCCCTGGAGGTGCCATCACCTGGGTGCACCTTGGTTTTGGGGGACAGTCTGTAAGATACAGGGGTTGTCCTTTCCCTGATGAAAAAGGGACAGAGGTGACAGGTCCTGGTGGGGATGGGAGGAAGCAACCCAAATACTTCAGCTTTGGTGTTGAAGTCATAGCAGCTGGACCATTGGCTAACCTGGAGCCCTGGTTATTTATGAACAGCAAAATAACCCAACAAACCTTGCAGAACTCTTTAAACACTTGTTTTCTCTCTGTAAGGAGCAGCTCCTCCTTGGCAGTGGACATGGGTCAAGCTGTGACCCCAGCAGGAAGGAGGGAGGACCCCCAATTCCCAGGCTCTCCTGATGGATGGGCTGCCCAAGCCCTGCCACAGCTCTCCCCAGTGAAGTCACGCTGCTGCTGGTGACTGTCACCCCTTTGGCTGCCACTAAATCACACCTGCCAAAAACAACTTAATCCTAAGGCTCATAAAAATACTTCTGAAACAGTTTTTCCTCTTTGAAGTGTACCAGATCTCATGAAATACCAAGTATTTTCCATAAATGTTCCCCAGCTAAAATATACCTAAAGACATCTATAGGGTCTCCAATATCATTCTCCTGGATAATGTATCCCATTATACCCTGATCACCCACTGCACCACCTCCCTTCCCAAGGGAGAAGGTCTTGGCACGGACACAAGGGAGCGCAGCTCTGGTGCTCTGTGCTGAGGATGGCAGCAGAGTCACCAATTCATCACAGCTGACACTGAGCACAGAGAAACAAAAATGCAAACAGTATTTATCACTTCTGACAGATTCCTTTATTTTCTGCTTTTTATTAGCTGACATAAAGTTAGGCTTTTTTGCCAGAGACAAAAGTCACTGAGTGGTGTGGAACACAAGAATTATTTCCACTGAAAAATACTCCTGTATTTTTATCAAGCATCACAACTCTGTGACACACCACAGCTAAGCACAAATTATGGTGCCACTTCCCAATTTTTCAAGTTGGTAGCTTTAAATCCCCTGCTTTCTTGTCCCAGTGGATGGAGGTGTGTGCAGACTTACAGAAAGGCTACTGGGAATTGGTTCCCTGCTGAACCACCTTCACTGCACATTTCCAGCTGACAGTCCCAGATTTTTCTGATATTTCTCTTTCTCACAAGAGGGAGCTCTGGCTCTGGCATAACCATATGAAAATGTCCTACCCAGGCCCTGCTGCCTCTGAAAACACCCATCTCTTGTTCAAGGTTAGGCTTGCAGGGCTCCTTTTGCAGTTAAAAACCAATCAATAGGCACTTGAAAATCAACATGAATTCCAATGATGAAGAAAGGTGACATTTTTATAAATTTTCCAAGTGAATTTGATGGTTTTGAACAGTCCCAGAAAGTGTAGTAGTAATTGTCAAAAAACTTTTTTCCCTCAGAAATCAGATGGGTGTTATGGCTGACCAATGAAATCTGATCGGTCAGAAGTAATAAAATGGAGTTAAGAACAAGAATGCCAATAATCCTTATAATTTCCATTTTAGTGTTTTTCTAATACAAAGACCCCACAGCAAATCCCAACTAAAGTAACATTTTGCACAGTTTAACTTAACCCCTCCCTCTATCCAAGTCCAATCCTGCTTCTTACCCAGACTTATGGGTAGGTCTGTGGTCAACCAAACTGGTGCACCAGAGGTCATATTGGACACCTTGGATTTCTGTGCTGATCTCATTATAAATAATTTTAAGTAAAAAGTCCCTTCCCCAAAGACATTCCTATTAGTAACACCTCTCCCTTTAAGTCCCCCTCTTTCCAGCACAACCCAGGTGGCCCCACGCAGCCGCCGCACATTTTGGGGGCTTAAAAATAAGTTCTTGGCACACTCAAAAGCAGAGAGTTTATGTCAGGAACACTTCAGCATCCAGAAAACTGCATGGGTCCGAAATCCGCAGTTGAGACTGCGTGTCCTTGGGCTCCCTCTGCTGATGCCAGAATTATTTACAGATCCAAACCCATGAAATGCACTGCCACCACAATGATGTTCCCAGTAACACAAGAAAGGTGTCCCCAGGCTGGAACCAGGTGTACAGGGCTCCTCTGGGGCAGGGAGATGTGCTGGAAGCTCCTACATCTTAGGGAAAACGAGTATGATGGGCCCCACACACGAGCCAGGCAGAGACCAATGCCCCGCACGAAGTGCAGGCAGCAGTGACAGAGGAAGAAGGTTGTGCAGCCCAAGGCACGGTGGCCTCCTGCAGAACACGCTGGATCAGGCACTGACACCGGGAATTGTCAGGCAAAGCATGGACGGGCTGCAAATCCTTTTGATTTATTCTGAACAACAGATCTGTCTTGAAAATATAGGTCTGCTAGGATTTTCTGCGGCCAGCAACCCGAAGAATTCCGTATTTGCCTAAGCCTGAGGTAAAGAAGGTAAGGGGGTCGGCAATTGAAGAGCCACGTCCCGTCCTGCGCTCGGCACCGCACACGAGCCGAGCCGCGGTAATTAAATGCAGCACGGATCTGTGACAGAGTGTGAACAGAAATATAAAAAAGATTAAAAGGCGACTGTGGAAAGCTAGCGTGCTCCTCACATAATTAAAACAAGTTGTTCAAAGGCTGCTGCTCGCCTGCTAGCACAGGCTGGGGCAGGTTGGCAGGCTGAGAGCGGGGCTGGGCTCACCCGGGGCCGGAGCTGCAGCATCTCTGCCTGGTCCTTAGCACAGCCCGGGTCTGCCTCAGTTTCCCTGCAGGTCACACATCTTAACGTGCTCACTCCCGATTTCAGAAAATTATTTTATATCCGTGGATTAAGGATTTCATATCCATGGATTAAGGGTCTAAAATTGTCTCACTGCCTCCCTATTCAGCTCAGCTTTGTTTAATTAAGACTATGATTAACTGAGAAGGAATACGAATTTGGTGCTGGCTAAAGGCTTCTTCAGACAACGATAAAGTCTGCCTTTAAAAATACCCACTTTGTTCACAGTCTATGGTAAATACAAATGCAACAGTCTATTTAATACAAAATGGTTTTTGAAGTAGTATTAGCACAACATAAAAGCTTTAGCCATGCAATACATTCTCTCTAATCCTATTTTATTTTTTCTAAACATTATACGCTATTTCTGTGGAACATTTATTATACAATAAATACATTATATTTCACTGCAGCAATATTCCCCAACTGGCATTTATATTATGCAGTATCAAACACTAAAACCAATATAAATACATTTTTCTATATTATGTAAGAAAAACATCTATTTAAAGGAACTTTTAAAATATTTTTTCTCTTTTTCCCAATAAAATTAATACCCTACTTCCTTTCTCAAATCCATTTTAAACACCCAGCAGATTCCAACAGTTACAAGTTAAACATTTGAAAATGACAGAACTCACCATCTCTCTAAACTTAAGAATATAAAAACCACATGTCGACATCTAAATAAAAACTGTCAAATGTTGAACTTTTTGCCAAAGTGGTTCTAGCGGTCATAGAAAATCAAAGTTTATAGAAAAGGGTAGAGCTCACTTTGGGAAAAAGAAAAAAAAGGGAAGTTCTGCAGCTCATATTGAGTCACTTTATTCCCCTCCCAATTCAAAATTTTAGGGAAAGGCTCAGCTGGCTGATTGCATGTGATGAAGCAGCTACCTGAATTCCAGTCAGCTCCAAGCTGAAGTTGCAGTGTATTTTAGCCAGAAAATTCCCTAGCCAAGAGAGCTTTGTGTCCCTACCCCAGCAGTCTGCAGCAGTGCCCAGGTATCTGAACTGACATCCCTGGTGTGAGCTGGCTATTCAGCCCTGCCCGTGCTCCCAGCACACTCTGATCCATAGAAACTGCCCCAGCAGCTGCAGGACCAGGTAGAGCTGCAAGCAAATTGCACCACTGTTTACTTAATGATGCAATGAAAATCAAAAGAGAACTGGAAAATCCAGACATGTTATGCCGGGAAATTAATTATTTTCTAGTATGGCTGAAAGTGCCTCAATTTTTATTTAGGGATTACATTGGTGAAAACAACTGCTCCCCAGGAGCAATCAGCAAATCTGCCTAGCCACCTCTCTGGACTGTTTAAGTGGCAGAGCCTGTTGTGCTGGGTCTCCATTTTTTTACTTTTCCAGAGGTAGAAAACAATTTGCAGGGAATATCAATAGAAAAAGCTGGCAGAGTTGAAGTATCCATTGAAACACAGCTACCAGCTCTCTGCCATTGCAGCCACTGGCCTTAGTCTTTATAGCAAGAAGGAGAAAAGAGGCTGAAATGCACAGGTAGGTGATGGATTAAAATGCTTTGCTTTCAGGACTAGATTTCTTCATGCTAATGTGCATTTTCCCACCCTGCAAGCTGGCTTGGACTTGACTGCACAATGAGTAACAGGAGGCAGCGCCAAGCATTTCCCTCCCAACCACCATCCTGTGACAACAGCACTCAATATTTGCACTGAAATTCAGCATTACAGCAAGAACGGAAAAAACCTCATCAGGGAACAAATTAGCCTAAGTGGAGAAATGTCCCTGACCCATTCACTGCACCAAAACAACTTTCCCTCTGATCCTCTGCATATCCGGTGCTCCCATGAAATCTTGTTTGAAAATCAACTCAAGTGGGACACTGAAGTTTTGATGCTGATGTTTTTCCCTTGAATTGCTTAGCAAAGTAGCTGCTTTTCAGAAACTGGTGGAGCAGAGATGAAATCAATCACAGAGGCAAATTATTTTTAGTGAGAGAAATAATTAAAATTGCGAATGTACCTTACTGTACATGTGCACTTTTGTATTTATGTTCCTTTTTATAGCATCTAAAAATTACACTCACCACATGTATCATAAAATTAAATGCTGCATTATTTCTGCAAATGAAACCATAATGGTCTTTTGTAAATAATTTTATCTACTGTTCAGCATTTTACAGTCTTGCTATGTTATACTACAGCATTTATTGTTTTACAAGTGTTAGTGTTCTCTGGTGGGAAATGCTGTAAAAAACATAGAAACTGAAATAATTTTTTTCATCTCCTGGATTTATAATAAACAGACAGTTCCTCAAGCTGGAAGTCATTTGGTTTGTGTCAGGGGAACGCTGGGTAATCAGGGCAGCCTGCTGCTCTGCACTGGCTAAACTAAAGGGAACATACACAAAGTTAAATCTCTTTTCCTCTATATATGGGATTTTACAGCTAATGCAGCTTAGCAGATTGCCCAGTGCTCCCCCAAACCTCCTAGCTGAGCCTTTAGGAATCCTGTCCCAGGAGAACAAGGGCAACGTGCTGGGACAAAAGCAATTCTCAGCTCTGAGGATTTGCTCCCGAAGTCTGCAAATTGTTTGGGAGTCAGTGTGCCTCTGCCCCGTCCTGCACCTGCATCCATGGCTCTGCCATGGGATTTTCCAGGACTCTGTGACATCCCTCCCCTTGCCCAGGATGCCCAGGATGGCCCAGGTTGAACAGTTCATGGCACTGAATGAGCTCCTGGCACAAAATCCCACTCCCAGTCCGATGATGGCGTAAGGCACTCAGCTCAGTGTCAGCTAAATGAGTTTTCACTTTTTCATGCACTTTCAGAGTACTTCAGTCTTAGGCATTTCTCTTCTTTAAAAAGCAACGGGATACTTAAATTTATGAACTGCGGTTCCTTTCCCTGGTATTTTTGGCATTTCTGTATGCTGTACACAGTCAGATGGCTTCCTACTGTTATTTCATCTTTTATTTTCTCATTTCCTCTGGGGTTTTGGGGATTTTTTTTCCTTTCTCTTGCATTGTGAAGCCACCTACATGGTTCTAATATTGCTTCATCTTTTGGGCATTTTCTGCCCCTAAGGTGGTGGTGGTTTAAGCTGTATATCAGCAGCAAATGTTGCTCTCTGAATTGTTCATAGACTCTAAAAAATGCCTTTTGTAGGAGCATGAGTTTTGTTATTTGCACTTTTAAGGTTCATTGTGGCAGTCACAGTGAACAAAACCAAAAAACCTCACAGCCCATCTCTGCCAGAGTGAAGGATACCTGGGATACCTGGATCCTGCTTGGGACACTCATTAACAACCAGAAAAGCACATTTTAATTTTGGAAGGCTTTTTTTCCGCGACTGGATCTTGTAAGGAATGCATTTGGTGAGACATCTGCCTTGCCTGGGGGCAAGGAACAGCAGACCAGGGGCCAGAGGAGGGCTCGTTCCCAAAGCCAGGGCCCAGCACACCAGGACAAGCAAATAAGGGACAGGGATTTGGGTAGAGAGCCTGAGGCACAGCCTCAAGTTAGGATTCATTTTTAATCTGAGTCTTTGAAAATCATTCCTAGTCACTATGCTGCCACAGGGGGATACATCCCCCCTCTCTCAGCAGCACATATTTTCCAACATTTCATCAACTTCTTTCTGAAATAGAAACTGTCATTTTTATATGATTTCTCCCAGTATTGTTAATGAATTACCAACACTGATGTGGTATTTTACCAGTTATGGTGCTCATTACTAAAGATTTCAGCTCTCATTTTCAACTGCCTGCTTATGTTTATTTAATTAAAAATATGATTAATTTCAGGGCAATACTTGTTAAATGTTATTTTCCAATTCACTTTTAGATATTTTGCTAATGAAAACCACATTACATTTATGGTGTGCACTACAGCCTTTACTTATCCCATACAATATACTACATATTCACTGTATTTTATCTTCATGTGGCCCTTACCTGAAGTAGAGGTGACATTTTGGAAGGTTAAAATCTTGTAATGTGAGTAAGTCTCCTCTACAGCAGCAATGTGGGGGTTTTAGTGAGAAACACTGCAGAGATTGCTTTTCCACATAAAATTATTACCAATATAGACATTAAACATAATGAATCACTTCAGATTACCTCATCATGTCTTTAAACAACCACTAAAAAATAACAGGTAAAGTCATTCACTATTCAAAATATCAAAAATAGCAAATTTTGAATGCTCATCTGAGAAGAGACAAGATTGTCATTGGGAGTAATGCAAGAGGCAATTAAAAGTAATGCAAGGGAGATAGCGGAAAAAAGGATTACATATACGTGGAAGGAAGCCAGAAACTGGTATGTGGGTGTTTACAATGTCTAGCTAACAGCTTTCTTTAATGAATATATTATTAGATAACATTTAAACACAATAATAGCTGTATGTCAGAAATTATCCTAAATTCAATTGCTTTAGATCTAGCAAGTTAACATTAATTTAAGGCAAGAACAGTGATGCAAGAAGGTTCCCAGAGAAGTTGTGGAAAAAATAAACAATACTGCTGAAGATATTTTAATGCTATGATACTCCTCTAAGTTTCTCCTCACTGGAGAGTCTTTGAAACAGTCAGAAATACAATATGGCAGCATAGAAATGCTGCTGTCAGACCATGCTCCTTCAAACAGAAAGCAAAAGACACAAAGACACCTTGAAAAAGGTGACGGATGCATTCGATACTTGTGTCTGTTTTCATGCTGCTTCTCCAATGACCTCAGCAATAATCACTAGACTACGTAAAGGCTTACAAGTGCTAGGACTGGAAGGTATAGAAACCGAAAGGAAAGGGAAGACGGGTTATGTCCTCCAGGCAGAGTTAAATTCTGGCAGATTAAACTGGAGTGAAAACATCTTGTCAATTAATTAGTGTCTTTATTATTTTAACTGACGCTCCGCAGGCCCTGAAGGTTCGTAGCTTTTAAACACCAAAACCGAAAAGTGAAACTCCGCCCTGAAAACCCAGTGGGCAAATTCAGAAGAGAAAATGTGATCTGAAATAAAGCCACAGAGGCTGCTGAGCTGATTGATTGGGAAAGGAAGGGACAGTGCAGGATGTGGAGGGGCTGGAAGGAGTGGGATGTGCCAGGGTAGTCCCAGTGAGGAGCTGCTCATCACAGGCAGAGGAAGCTCAAAGCAGCCGTGCTGGGCCAAGGAAGGTGGGTATGGGAAAGTAAATTGGAGCAAGTGGAGGGAGCCAGAACAAGCAGAAAGGCAGGATCTGAATATGAATTGTCCAAAACCTGGAGGTAACAGAATTAACACTGAGCCATACTGAGCATGATGGGAAGTACAAGAGCCAGGGTAGCAGCAAGAAAGGTACTCCTGCAAATCGGCATCTCAGGAACCATCCAGAATGACCCATCCCTGCTTCCCAGTCAGCCTGAAGCAGAGGGCTATAAGCTAAGACTAGGGATTGGGGCTTTTGAAGTTTGGTTAGATACAAGCCAAGTTTTCTTAAGTTTATTCAGAATGTGCACAAAATGCACTCAACTCCATAACCCTCCAGAAAAGAAAAGGCAGGTTCTGCAGGCAGCTTTTTAGAATATGACACTCTTCTCCTATGTTTGTGTTGAACTAATGCCCAGCTTGGTGCTGGGGAAATTGAGCTGCTGGAAAGACAATCTTTCTTATAAGAAATACAACCAAAATCTTGACCATTTATTTTTTAGCAATTACATCATGGTACTTTAAAAGAAAGTAAGAGGGTGAATTTTAATCTTACGGTCTTGGCCAGCTTGTATTCTTCCTCACCAGAAATTTCAACAGAAGTGATTCCTCATGGGCTGTTGGATATGTTAGGAGGGGAGAGCAGCCAGATCCTGGCTGGCAGTGATGCTCCCCTCCCCACAGCTGATGGCAATTTGCCCCATGCTCAGCAGTTCTGGGCCTCTAAAATGAAATTAATCAGCTGCAAAACTGGTTTAATAAACTGGATGAACTAGGCTTAGGGCTGCACAGACATCAGCAGCTCCAGCAGAGTCACCAAGTGATGACAATGCTCTAACAGGCTGAGAACTGAATGGGATGCAAGAAAAAGACAGGTATCTGAGAGCCAAAGAGAAAATGTAGGTCCTTTGCTGGCACCAGTTCTCCCTGGGATAAATAATTTAGATGCAGCATTGGTGCTTGGAGCCAGGGAAAAGCAGGAACACAATCACAAGCTGCCCCAAAGCTGCAATGTTGTGAGAAGCTTGGGGGGAAAGGTGGGAAAAGAGACAGAGAAGCCTCACCGAGGGAAAAGCCAAAGAGGTAAACCCAAAATATAGGGAAATACAGTATCAGTTCTTTGACCAAGGCTGGCAACAGGTTACTGGTGCATGCTGCCACAAGGAACAAATTAACTGTTTTGCTTTAAAAACAACCTGATGAACAACCCTAAGGAAGCCTTAGCTCCTTCCCAAAGCAGACTCCACAGAACTACATGCAGAACAAAGCCCAAAGTGATAGCCAGGCTGGCAAAGAGCTGCCCTGGCTCTCAGCATCCTGCTCAGATTTCTGTCTGTTTCCAGTTCCTTTCTTCAGTCTTCTGCTGGCTTTGTTCATTTCGCCAATACAATTTTTTAGAGCAAAAGGATGGTGGTGTTGCGGCTGCGGCTTAACTGAGTCTTAGATTTGCTCTCAGTGCACACTACTATAACACAAATAATAATCTATGATAATGATATGCAAGTGTCTTATGGATGATCCATTCCTGGCCACAGATGAGGTGCGAATCTCCATTTTCAGGCTTCCAGATTTCTTCACAGTATCTGGTAACACTGAGTGATGAAATTGTCTTGCCTTCAATATCCCAGAGGGACAATCTCTAGAAAGCCCACAACTAACTCCACTTTTTATCATCTGAAAGGGGTTTTGTTTTCTGTTTTGTGGGGTTTTTACTTTATCTAATGGAGAGCTGGGCACATAAGCAGGATGTACATAAAGGTTGGGCTGCACAATGATACAAAAAAGTCAGAAGTTCAAAGAAGCTTCAGTACATTCAATATCTGAGCCTGGGCCGGTGCAGTGTCTGGTACAGTTGTTACACAAGCAGACAGCCAAGTGTAAACATTAAGCTGTGAAGTATCTCGCTACTTGCCAGGTCTTCCCACTGTGCACGAGTTTGCATTACAGAACATTTAATTACAGTGTTTTGACTAGAACCAGCTTTTTCCTTTCAGCCAAGCAGAAAAGTAACAGAGTAATTAAAAAAGTAATGAAAACTCAGTAAAAATTCCTTGAGCCAAGGACCCACATTCAGTTGTGATTTCGAAGAGCATATGTCAAAGAAGACTCCTGCTAACTGTCATTTAGCAGGTTGTTAAAAAGTTTCAAAAATGAAATACAAGTTGATCCAAGTTATAAAGTTTATTCTTTTGTCTGAATTTTTAACTGTCTTTTCTATATGGAGCACAAGTAGAAAGCACAAAACACAGTCAAAGTAGTAATTTAGAGAATTTCATCCTGTGGCTTACAAAGTTATTTTATGCAAAAAGCCATGTTGGCTTCAGTGGAAGAATTTGCACAGCCAGTACAGAATTCAGGCCCAAAGCTACCTACTTACAGGTAGCTGCTTTGCAAGAAAATCTTCCTAGGAAATGTGGCTGATATTTCAGTATGCTAGACTCTGCACTGAAAACCAGTGAAGAAAGCTTCCTTTCATGGCATTGGGAGGTGCTGAAAAGACGATGGTAATTTAAACCATCATCACAAAATGTATCCAGCCCTATGCAGATAGTCATGTGAATTTACTTCTGCTGTCAAAAGCTTGTTTTTAAAATAAGCCTTGACTCAGGATAGCATGTAAAATAACATTTTAGACTGTAACTTTTAGGCAATAATTGAAGTCCTATTCCTTGTTTGCAGTCAAAGTCATAGTACTTCAAAACATTAATTCAGTCTAGTGTTTCTTTCTTTTATGGGAATTTATAAAATATTATATAGGAGAAACATAGCAATCAGGCTTAGCCCAGAATACAAAGGGCTTTTAGGTCCTCTACTGAGTTGTGTAAGAACAGTGTTCTGCAGAAAGGCCTGCATGTCATACATCTCTCCCTCATTGTAAAACATTGTTCTTAGCTTTTACTGCAGCCAAAACAACTTCATCTTTTTAATTAAAAAAAAGAACGTATCCAATTTCACTATGCTTTGCAGGACGAATATGTTCTGAGTTCTTGAAATCACACTACAACACGGGTGAACTGAAAGAGTCAGGAGTGCAAGAATATGGAAAGGACAGCATGAGCAAAGCCACTCTGGTGCTCACTGGTGCCAACTGATGCTTTCTCAAAATAACAAACATATTAAAAAAACAAATAAAAAATAACAAAGTCTCAAAATAAAATATCATGTAAAAAATACAAAATCTCACCTTTTCTGGAAAAGCACCATTCCATTCCCTTCCTCCCAGAGCTCCTGGAGGAACGTGCTGTGTCCCCAGCATAGAGCCCCTGCCTGCCTTCCCCTGCCAGTGCTGAGCATCACTGGAGATGTGGAGCTGACTTTGGCCTTTAGCCATTATTAGAGCACAAAAAGGTGCTTTACTCTCACAACACAGCAGAGCTGCCCAGCTCTAGGTAATGAAGCCACCCCAGTGTCAAACATTTTATCCTAAAGATGTCTCAGCTATCTGGGACACAGGACAGAGAAGTGGCATAAAATAAACAGGATGTGTTTAGGACTGTAAGACTCCAATTCTAGTAACCACCAAATAAATAATAATTTCAGGGCTTGGGTTTGCATGTGTTCTCAGAAAATGTGAATTTCTGCCCACTTTGTTGTGATTTGTTCTGTTTTGACTTTTTTAAGATTAAATGATGCATACAGCAGGTGATAGAAGATACCCACACACTATTCCAAGAAAATGCTTTTTCAGCCACTGCAGTGAACAGCCTTTTCTGGCAGAGCTGACTTCAAATACTGCATACTTTTAACAGGCAAAATCCCACCATTAAGAGGTTAGTCCAGCCATGATTGTCAAAAGCTGTCAATCACAATGGCTGTTTCTCCACCATTCAGAGAATTAACAATGAATATACTTTTTGACATGCTAAATGAGATTTTGGGACACTTTACAAGACTTGGCTCAAAAGTGCTACCTCAAGAAATATAGAATGCCAGCAATGTTGACACTGTGTGACAAATTATATGTTCCTTAATATTCTGTGTCACTCCATTCAGTTTTATAATTGGCACTGACTGTAGCTGAAATCTGATCCAAAGTATACAGAATTAACTGGCATTTGTTTTGTCCCTCAGCATTTTCTAGGCTACAGACCTTGGTAAATATTTACTTAACAAGGTGGCATACTAATTTTTCCCATAAAATATACGTGTCCATATTAATGATATAATTATTCTTTTTCTGTCAGATGATGGGCTAGCTGTGTACAGCCAGGACAGACTGCAAGTGATACCTATAGAGTACAAGCAAAAACAAACCTATATAGTAAAGATTTTTCTACCTTTGACTTCTGCCCACTTCATTAAAAACACTGAAACCACAGAGGTTAATAGCCAGCCCATACCTGCCCAGCAGAAAGATTTTCAGGGAACCACTATTCCAGGGAGAAGCACCACCAGCATTAAGTCCAGGATAACAGCAATTCAACTCCTATTCAGTGCCCTGTTCTTTTAATTAGGATATTGGTGTGCATTTGGTGTGCAATAGCTCTTGTGGACGTCTCCCTGTTATTTTATCCAATTCCTACTGAATAATTTCATTTTCTGTTGTACATCAACAGCAGGTACCCTGGGGTCTCCTGACTTTTTGCAACTGAGTTTGTTTTGCATTTACTGGCTCCTTGGTGATTAGGGTTCTGTAAATCTCTGTTACATCCATTCCCACTATCTGAGGGCTCAAGTCCTACCCAGCTCAATCCCTCCTAGCATGGAAACACCTTTACACTGCCTGCCTCTCTTCATCTCCAGCTCCCTGTGCTTCAGGAAGAGTTGCAAGGATGGGCAACAAAGTGCTGAAAATACCCACGGATGCTGGGGGGGATCTGAAGTCAGGACACCATGTCCTCACCCCACCCCCATTCCCTTCCCCCAAACAAATCTACATCTGGACACAAATGACTCACTAATCCTATTAGAAAGCAGCATTTCAGACCTGTGCTGCAGTCCAAGCTCCATCTGCATTCACAGCAATGTAATTCAGGACTGACGCAGATATAGAATAGATAAAATAGTGATGTAATGCTAATGTGAGCTAAGAATTATATCCTCATGTATATGTGTGTATATATATCTATATATATAAATACATAAAATATATACATTTCTTGGAGAATATTGCAGACTCCTCCCATAGCCTTTCGGTAGCAAAATCAAAGCATGTAGTTTGCACTTTTCCAGAACATTAAAACACCATTTCCTTCTTAACAGAAGAAATTCAGACTATGGTTGGCTTTATTTTCCCCAGAGCTGCTCGGAGTCATTGTGGAAATTTTCAGAAGTCTTGGAAGCACAGAGCTCTCCCTGGCACACCAGCCAGGATCAGTGCTCACAGGTTTGTGTTGGGCATTGCTTTTAGAACCATTTCCAAGGATTTTTTAACTGGGCCTGAGGATGTGCCAAACAAGTGAAATTTATTATAGACTCAAGATCCTAGCATGAGAATTATTTAAAAGGGAGAAAATCTGCACTGGTTTTAATTTACAAAGAACAGAAACAGCCCTTTGGTTTCATTTTGAATGCAGATATTTTCAGGAATTATAATTATATATATATATGACCTCTAAATGATGTTGGTCTTGTCAATGCAAATGTTTCTTAAACATCATCTTCTAAGCCAACATGTTCTTATTTCCTCAACTCTTTCCCATGCAGTTATTTATTGTTTCACAGCTTTTGTTGGTGCCAAATGCAGTAACATTTTGGGCAGCAGCACACAATGATCACCAGAAAGGCAGGGTATATGTGTGTTGGAATATGTGACACCCAACATGTGCATCAGGCCACTTCCAGGACATCTACCCTGACAGAAAGGAACTAGTGGAAGATTCCTGAGCTGTGCTGAATGTTCACCTCATTCCTAGAGCCACACTATTACATCACTATCTTTATTTATTTTTTTTTTATCATAATGACTTGGGCATCTGGGTAATTGGAACAATTAGGGTGATTAATTGCATGTTTGTAATAAAAACAGAAGACCAGGGAGGGTTATATTACAGGCTAAATATTTTCAGAAAACTGTATCAGCTGGTAGACATAACAAATGTGATCAGTTCAATGCAACATGAAGCTGAGCACATTGTGCAAACTGGTTTGCTCTGGAACTCGAATCTCCTCAAAAGAAGCCAAAGTGTTTAAAAAAATAAACGAAGTCAGAGTGCACAGGGGGAAAAGAAATATTGACATGTGAGGCTGCTGTACTTGTACCATAAAGAAACATTGTTTCCCCTGCGGTCCTTTTATTGTCTAAATAGAAAGTGCAAAACAGAGGGAAAGCGCACAACAAGGCAGAGTGCACAAGTGACCGCCAGAGCTTGTGCTTGGAAGCAGTGAGTTACACTGAAAGGAAAACTGGAAAAGCACACAGCAGGGTACCTACAGAACCAACGCATTCCTCACTGACAGCAAGAGGGCAAACTAACCTGCCTGCCACTACACTCAAACACCAAGGGTTTTGAAGAGGAAGGTCAAATCCAAGAACAGAAGATACTCCCACTGAAAGTTTCATTTGTTGAATCTTTTCTTAAAAATCTGGGCTCTCGTCTTCTCCTCAACAAGATGCTACTGAAAGGCAGCTTCAATCCACGCCTCTTTCTGGATTTCCTTGCAACCACCTGGTCTCCAGAGACCCACTTTAACTAAATGGGGCATGAATGCTTACTTATACATACTTCCCAAAGGAGAAACAAGAGTCAAGAACAGGCGTTGCCCACCCCTGCAATGAAAGCTGTGCCAGTGTATGGCAAAATGCCAAATTCCTGTTAGGGAGGGGATCTCCCATAGCAATGCCAGACATGGCTCAGCTATCACAATTGTTATCGTGGCCATTGCCTTCCTGCCTGTCTCCTGAAGAATGTGAGCACTGCCAATGTTGTGCAGCTCAGGTATGCCCTGCAGGAAGCTGCAGGGCTCACAAGCCAGGGGATGGCTGCACACTGAGGCAGGCAGAACCCTGACAGCTCAGGAGCCACAGCTCTGGCCATCACCCACAGAGACATGTCTGTCCATGTTCCAACACAAGTCTTGGACATCAGTGACTCTACAGGATCTGGACCACGGTGCTCATCAGTTAAGAGTCTTCTTTGGCTGAGCCTTCACCAGGCTCCTCTGTGAGGCACACTATCAAATTTCTACATAAATAAAAAGCCAGATTCTTATATTGCCCACACTCCCACATACCTGCCTGGTTACATGGAGAAAGTGAATAGTGAAAGGTTTTATGTTCCACTTGTATGATTGGAGACTTTGTGCTTTAACACAAGCACGGGGTCACAGGGCAGGAACAAGGTGTTTTCTTTCCAGTCAGCATGAACCTGACATTTATTACATGAGGGTTTTGTTCTATTTGTTTTAAGTCAACTACATTTTAACTCGGTTCAACAATGCTGGAAAACCTGACAAAATATTTCAGAGTGTTTAATCAGCATGAATGGACAAATGTCCAAAAGTTAAAATAGGAGCATACTGCAGTTCGTTCTTTACACCAGTAGGTCTTTCTTGTTCCAGTCCCTGACAAGCATTTGTGTCTGCCTTTGGGAAATCTGTCCTAAACATTTCTCTTTAGTTGGGAAAAGTCTTTTCAGAGAAATGCCAATGTTTCTTGTGATTAATTATTGAAGAAATTGGCTTTTATTTTCAATTTAACTGTGGAATTTTTGTCAGGCTCATTAAACTGCCAAGTCCTCCCCTGTTTAAGAGAATATGCAACATGAATCTGTAAGAGGAGTGAAAGGCAGTGGAGGAGTGCTGAGCTACACACCATCAGTATTTCTGTACATACCCTTCAGAAGGGGCCTGTATTTTCCATATGTGTTTTCAGGTATCATCACATTTAAATCAAACAAACAAACAAAAAAAAAAAAAGAGGGAAAAATTAAAGGACTGGTTTCTCTGCAGTCAAATGTGTATCTACTATCAGTCCCAAACAGGTTAAATTCCAAACTTCTGAAGGCATTTTCTTGCATTGTCCCTTGGAGACTCACTTACTACACAGGCAGAAGGAGAGGGGCAGACTAAATATGTATATGTATATATATACACATATACATATAAACTACATATTAAACCTTTGAATTTACTTCCCTTAGCCCCAGGCTGCTCGTTTTCAACACAAATAAATTTTGTTGTAGATGGGAAGAAATGTCTTTCTCCAGCTTAGACCAAACTTTGCATTCAAATATCCAGTTTGTTATGGGGATATTGACTTTGGTTTGCTCACTGCAGAAAAGGCAGAGTACCAAAAGAAAGGCTTAGTCCTTTAATGTTTCAGCATTTAATTCACCAGTTACAGAGAAAAGTGTTCTGAAGGCCATGGAGCTCTGGCTTAATGTAAAACCAAAGTCCAGAAAAATTAATATCATCAACAACAACCAGTTCAGTCAGAACTTCTGCAAACATTAGAATCATTCATGAATATTTGACTAAAATGGTGATTTCTAAAAATGCAAAGCCATTTCAATTCACTTCTCACTTATTATTCAGGACACTACTGCTAACACATTTATGTCTTGTAAAATGCTCCTCAGCAAGGAATAGAAAGATGGCTAAAAATTCTGCTTTTCTGACAAGACAGTTTTGTAAGCTGTAAAATATACAGTAGCTCTGTTTAATGGGTAGCATTCTAAAATACTGAATAAAATTCACTACTTGATGTTGCTCACACACATGAAAAATTACCCACCTATTGGAAAAGATCTTATTTTCCCAGTCAAGACACTAAAACCAGCCTCTCAAACATCAGCCTAATTATGTAAATATACATAGTACCTATTCACACAGGTACTATTCCCTGAGGATACATCACTTTGTGAAGAATTAAAAATTAACTTTTGCTGATCCAGAATTTATCCTTAGAGAAGATACCAGTCTGGCTTCTTCGTTTCAGTTACAGCTCAAGTTGAACAATTTTATCACCAGTCACTCAAAAACCTACAGATTACCCATTCTAAATACAGTTTGATTATTTTACATGCTCAGCAACCTGGTGTAGTGGAAGATGTCTCTATCCATGGCAAGAGGGTTGGACCCTCTTGGTTGAAAAGATGACCATTTGAAGGTCCCTTCTAACCCAAACCATTCTGTGGTTCTGTGACAAGATGAAGCTCACACAAAGTCAGACACTTCTGATTGCATCATCAGTTTATTGTGTGTTCTCCAAGGAGCACCTCATTCCTGCTCCTGCTGAGAAACTGCCCCTCACCATCACCGTGATGCTTTTAGCAAGGATTCTATTGAAAATGGTAAATTCTGCTTTGGAATCTTCATTACAGAGTAACACTGCTGGGATATTCCAGCTAAACACTGCCTCTGTCCTTTGCCAAAAATATTTGCAGTTTTGCTTTCAGGATCACACACTGCTTTTCCCCTATGGAACAAACATACTGTAAGGTTCTGAGCCTGCATTCTGATCATAGTTCAATGAACAGTTTTCCTTGTGTTTTTTTGAGAGCTAGCCTGTGTTTTTCTTGCCTCTCACTGCACATCTCTCCAAAAGGAACTAAACTCACTGGATGAAACATGGGCCCTCCAACCACAGTAATTCGCTTTGCAAGTTTCTGGTTTCTTCACCAAATTTATTCCTCTCAGCTGTGGCTCTCATTTGGTCAGATGTAAAAGATTTGTATTCGAGGGAAGAAAGTCTTGAGTCTGGTATTGGATGAAGTCAGTCTTGTAGAACTGCTGTGCTTGAATCAGAAGACAGAAGACATTATGTAGGAAATCACACTTGAAGTGCATTAAGTTGAGAAGTGAACTGTAGCCAATACTAAATACATTTGTGTGATTGCTAAATGACCCCCACAGGGCCTTTGTAGGCTCTGAGTCCTATTTTCTCTAGTTTTCCCTGCTGGAGATCCCACTACACTTCGATACATTCTAGCTCTGTTTCTGCAAAGATTCTTGATTTCTTCATTTTCTCACTCAACTTTGAAAACAGAATGCCTTTTTCTTGGAAGGAAGGTTTATACTCTAGGAGAAAAAAAAAATTAAAATTGCCTTTAATGATAACCTGCTGCTCTAGAACACTAGCACAAGGGACACCATGCACACCAAGTCTGTACATAGGCTGTGCTTCCACAGGTTTCTGTAATTTAAACAGCTCTCAGACATAATTTTTCTGCAAACATTTCAAGTCCAAAAAAGGTTAAGACCATTGGTCTGACAAAACCAGGACAAGAAAGAGAATTAAATGCCTGACTTTACTCAGTAGGACTGAGGTCAGGTATTGAACAAAGCCTTCCTGACTCAGCTTCAACTACTACAGCACCCTGCCTTCATGAATCACCCACTAAGAGCTAGCTTATTTAACATCTACTTAGAATCTGTATGATTTAAACACTGTAATAATCACTAATCAATTTGACAAGCTTGAGCTTAGAAGGGGAAAGCCTGAAACTTGGTATAAAAATATCTTTGCCCAATTCATTTCCTAGAGTTACACAAAGAAATTAATTTCTTTATATTGCTATATAAATATATGTAACTCTCTTGCAGAGGGGTCCTCAAAAACAGAGACTTGAACTGAAGGTAACGCAATCATACTGAAACAAATGGACAGTCCTGAAGGCACAGCACTCTCATGCTTGCAGTGCCTTTTCTTATAGCATTGGGTCCTTTCAGCAAGCAGATTGAAAATTGCTTACCCCAGAAGGCAAGTGCCTTCTTGAGCTACAGTCCTTTCTGTGGCTCCAAGAGCAGTTTGGATTATCTATTGCATGAAACACGCATTTCACCTCAATTTCTTCAACATAACCTACCTGCATGTTTTCTAGAGAAACTTCCTTACTTGGTTTAGACTTACGGTAATGGAAAATTCACACCACCCTGTTGGCAATCTGTTCCCCTGGTTAACTCTCTTCCTCTAAAATTTCACTTTTGACCTTGGAAACTGGTGTCAACAAACCAAATTTGTTTAGCCAGTATGATGCACTGTAAAGACATAAATTGGTCTGAAAGAGTCAGATTTCCTTTGACCTTGAATCTTAGTCTGAAGTTCAACATGAATCAGCACAAATCTCATTAGGGCTAAACACCCATTATAGCTAAGTTTAAGTCCCAGGAATCCAAAACCATGAATAACTGTGTTGAAGTACTTCAAAAATAAAAGTATTCTAGGTTAAGTCTTAAATGTTTTCCTTTCCTGTTTTAATGCTACAGGTTTGGTGGGTTTTATATTTAGACTTCTCAAATTGAAATAAGCGTCTGAAAGCAAGAACTTTTTAAATGGGTGTCAAATGTAAAGCTCTATCAAGTATGGTTAATGTCTTTTGGGCTTGATTTATACTGTGAAAGTCAATACCATAAATGCTGTCCAAAACTTGGGTTTAGCTGTAGCTATCACTGAGAGGAATGACGGACTTGTCTTTACAAACAAGCTGTGGGTCTGCTGGTAGATAAAACTAGCACTGAGAGATAAAAGAAACAATGGGAAGGATTCCACTGATCGATGAATGGAAAAAAGATATTTTCTTTACAAACAAACATTTGCTACCACCCTGCCACCATCACTGGCCTGGCCTAGGTGCACACCATCCTCGGAGCACTATCAGAGGTTAACAAACACCAAGGCACCACAGGATAACCTTCTCCATGGAAATCTTCCTCTCAGCACCGCCAAGGCTGTAGAATCACGAAATATTCCGAGTTGGAAGGGGCCCACAAGGCCCATGGAGTGCAGCTCTGAAGGGACTGGCCCATGGGGGACAGATCTCCAGCCCTGGAGCGGGCAGCACCTCGCTCTAAGGCCACAGCAGGGCAGGATGCGAACCAGCAGCTCCGCCCCGGCACGAAGCCACCGCTGCGCTGTGCCCAAACCTCTGCCCACACTGAGCAATTCCGCACCATGTCTGGCTACCGCGGCAGCCATACTCCACAGGACTCCCGACTGTACCCCCGAGCCCGTACCTGTTTGCCCAGTGCCATCAATGAATAATGCATTTGCCGCACAGCAGAGGCGCTGGTCCCACACCCACGGGGAGAGCGGGCAGGACCCGGGGAGGGGCCGTTCCCTCACGACGGAGCGCCATGGCCACGGCCTCGCCAGCGCCCCCTAGCGGAGGGGCCTGCTTCGCTCCCTCTTCTCCATAAATCCCTCCCAAAACTCCAAGGAGACTAATCGGAATTCTGATTTTCCGTCTCCCTCCACACCGTTATTTGCGTCGCAAGGTGAAAATTGTTATTCCTCTTTTTGTTTTGACGTTTGGCCCTCTGATTCACTTGTAGCGGCCATGAAGAAATCCCGTGAGGTGTTTTGAAGGAAAACGAAGCGCGGCTGCCGGCTGGGACAGTAGGGAATGGGAGCCAGGCGGGTGTGGGCTCTGCACATCCCGGCACAGCTCCGGGCGCTGAGGTCTGCGGCTTTGCTCTGCTTTGGACACCGGCAGGAAGGATTTGTAACGCCGCGGCTGAGGAACATCGGGAAGCAAAGAGCCGTCCCACAACGTGAGGCGCTCCATGAGCAACGGGATGTGAAAAATCAGCCATCTGCAGGTACACGAGGCTTTTGAATTTCTGGAATTTAAGTGTATATTTACTGTTGGAAGAGTATGAGAAACAGTCGATTTGCACCTTGATCAAAAGAATATATTTCTTAATGAGAAACAGAGCCTTTTGTAAAAATACTGGGAAGATTCTCCCAGGGAGCTATGTATATGGCTGTTATTTAAACCACATTCTCTGGGAAAAAAAAGAAAAATTTTGTAAAAAGAAATGTTTTGTATTTGCCATAGCTTATGTGGCTTGATCGCTTCGGAGTCCCTTGTACCAGTAAGGATATAAAACCTTAACAGTAATTATTAAATGAAACCAGAAATGCCTTCACTGAAGGCAGTTGTGTAAAATTAAAAAAAAACAAAAAAACCCCAAACCTGTGTGAAATCACAACTAGATCCATAGGGGGTCACCGTATGGAATCAGCAGCAAGGTCACCACTAATGTTGCCTGGCTAAGGACAATATCCAAAGAACCAGCAAGAAGAAACGAGAAAAATGTTACCCATTGTAATTAAAAGTAATGCCAAAATAAATCTGTTTTTTGGGGGGGCTCTTTCAGAATTATTGAAGCCGAGCTTGTGTATGACAAGGTGTACCTGTAAGGATTTTTGGAAAAGTCAAATGCACAAGGTGGGTGTGTGGAAACGTCACTGCCTGGGAATCTGTGGTGGATGTGGAGCTCTTGCTGGGCTGCACTAAAACAGGCAGGCAGTCCCTCTCTGATTTCAGCAACAGTTTCCACAAGGTCTCTCTTTACGTTTGGATTTCTCCCTTACGTTCTGGCAAGCTAAGCAGAGACATAACTTTGTGACTAATGCTAATGCTGCAGTAGTAAAATATTGGGCAAAAAAATGGCAAAAGCAGACCCACTTGCCTGTAAGAATGATTTAATTAAAGTTTTCACTGTTCTAAAATAGCTATGTTTCACATCGTAAAGAACTTTTCTGTCATGAAAACTATTTTTTTAAGGGGAAGGAGATTTTTCTTTGCTGCAAGATGACTTTATTGGTAAGCAATTAAATATTTCTTTGGATTGCAGTTCAAAATTAATTACTCATTAATGTGGAAAAACCAGCTATAGTCTTGCTGTGGATTCAGAGGTTTCCTACTGGGTGCATCTAATTCCAAGGAAAAAAAAAAACCAAAAAACCTAGAAGGAGAATTATAATTACTGTCATATGAAAACCTGCTTCAGTCCAGATGTAGAAGCAATAGCCTGAGAGTGTTAACACTGAGCAGTCTGCTGCAGGGAGATGACAGATGAATCCTACATATGTTTGCAGAATGGACATATTATACTACCCTTTTAGAATCTCTTGGGTTTGCTTTCATTTTTCTAAAGCTCCTACAAAAAAAATGCTGATCTACAATAATAGGAAGATTTTGAGTGTCACAGACACCTCTGTATAAAATCTGGATCCTAAACTTGCATACCTAACCAATGCTGTCCATTCTCTACCCTCACAAGGAATTCCACTGACAGTAATGAAATGGTGGGAGTAAATGTAAAAGAGCTGGGTCCTAATTCCAGGTTTTCTCCTTCAAGGAACAAACAAGAGCTTGTGGCTCTATGAGGACCCAGGAACTTGCAGCAAGGACAGAGAACTGACAGAAGTGTCAGGTGTTAGGAATCACCTTCACAAATTCAGCTCAAGGAGCGAATCCTCAGAAATCTGAAAACAGTGATGATGACAACTGCATATATGCAGATTTCCTACTGCAACCAGTAGCAGCTTGCATGCAGAAAGATTTCAGAAGCAAAAGGAATCCTTTCCTTTTCCTACACAAATTTTATTAATTCAACCAAAGTCTGTGTGGCTTCATCCTTAATATAAACCAATAAAATTCTGGGATGATTTAGGCTGGAACAACCTCTGAGTGACTTGTCTAATCCAAATCATTCCATTTCAATCCAAACTGATTTCATTATCCCTAAGTCATTTATTTAAATAAATGGAGTCAGAAGAGATCACAGAGTTTAATTATTGGAAACACTGGTTGGCACTATGTTTGGAATTAAAATTACTCACTTTGAAGTCCTTAAGTGCACAGTATGACAACACCAGTTGTCAAGGAATGTTTTTTTCCTTGGTTAAAAAGGACAAGCTGAGCATAAAGTAGAAGAATGAAACCTTGAATTATCCACGTAAGCTCGTCCTGTCAGCTGGAGAGTTACCCACTTTCAGTTCTCTTACCAAGTCATTTATGTCTCTAGGCAGGGATAGGTGAAAGAACTTGGGGACAAGTTTCCTGAAATGTACAAGTCTGAAATGACACCACACAGAGTTTGACTGATGGCAGGATTAAGCATATTAAGCAGGATTGGCCTCACTGTTTTCCTATAGCTGTAGGAACACACAGTCTTAAGCTGTGCCAAGGGAAATTTAGGTTGGATGTTAGGAAAAAAGAATTCTACTGAAAGAGTGATAAAGTACTGGAATCATCTGCTTGGGAAGGTGGTGGAGTCACCATCCCTGGATGTGTTTAAAAAAAGATTGGATGTGGCACTCGGTGCCATGGTTTAGTTGAGGTGTTAGGGCATGGGTTGGACTCGATGATCTTAAAGGTCTCCTCCAATCTGGTGATTCTGTGATTCTGTGAAAACCAATTGACCCTTTGCCCCTGTTACCTTCTTATCTTTTGGTGTATAAAGTAGAAAGGTTTGGTAATGGTTTTATAGCTGCTCTGCCACACCTGACATGTTCTAAAACAGAAAACTCTACTTTTAGACCCCCAGTAATCAACTTCTCCATCTTTTCAGTTTGGTTGCCTTTCTCCAGCTTTTCATTAAACTGCTTCCCTCTGGAGATGCCCATTTATCTGCAGCAAGGGAGACCCTTGTGGAGTGCCAGACCATCCTTCAAACAGCCAAAGTAAGAGCCTTGGTTCACTTGATGATAGTTCAGAAAGATGGAGGAAAAGGAAAATAAGGAGTTTGACTTTGCAATCTGGAAGCAGTCACTGGCCCAGTAAAACAGAGCAAACAGTGCTGTATGTGCAGTGTATCTACAGTGACTGTGCACTGCAGTCAGTGAAATGGGCTGGAATCCACCTTGCCTTTGAGATTTAAGGAGTAATACAACACTGAATATGACTTTAGAAAAATAAATGGGAAGGAGCTAGTTCAAGTATTCATCCTGAACATTACTATTTTCTTAAATAATGATGTTATAAAAACCAAACCCTCCATCCACAGAGGAACCGGCTTTGTGGGCACTGCTGGTATTTCTATTTGTAGATTATTTTATTTTGAAAAGGAAGAGGTATCCAGAGCTTTCCAAGCAGACAGAAGTTCTGGAACACTCCTGGGAGCAAAGATCCTATTGTAAATCTAAAATATAACAAGTTTTACATCAAATCCTTTGCTATAGATAAATGAGTTTTTCTGTTTTTTTTTTTCTTGGCAGCTCTAAATTTGCCACTTCCACTTTTGCCCCAAAACACTGCGCTGCAAAGCATTCCAGTAGATCATCTACTACATTCAACAAAAGATAAATGTTCAGCTTAGCAGAATTTCTTTACTTCTTGCATTGAGCAAGGAGTTATTAATACAAATATCAGAAAAGAAGTCTGTTTATTTTACTGTGCTAACTCTACAGAAGCAGAAAGACATAGGAAAAAAATACTGAGTCCTAAATCTCTCTCCAGACAAGTCTGTTACACAGAGCTTTTCAGGGCAACATCTTGACATTTCGCTAGAAAAATTACATGCAGACACATATCAAACCATAACAACACTTTAATGTATCTTTTTTAATTATACAGAAGTCCCACCCCAATTATTCAAACATTAACAACTGATCCACTTGATACAAAACCAATTAATCCAGGCAAAACAGTAGAGGAATATACCATTCATTTTTAATTGAAGATTATCATTGACAGTCATAGTATGGATGGATTTGACTAATTATTATTGTAACTGGTGTTTTGTCCTGGGCAAATCTCTCCACACCTTGGCAATGCCACAGTGCACTTCCAGTACACACATGTAAAGCTGTCTACAGCAGCCCTTTAGAAACAAACAGTACTGCTCAGTTTCAGCTGTCACAAGTTAAACAACACTGAAATCATGTAAAAATCATCAACGATATTCAAAATGTCAGATATGAAGCCTGTGTGACAAGAGGTGATTCCAAAAACTTTGTCCCCAGTCAACACAGAAGGTGCCTTAAAGGACCCAGAAACAATGTGGAGGCACCAGGCCTTTCCACACTTTCCTGCCATGCCCTTCCAGACCAGCACCCACCCTTCCCTTCCCCTGCTCCATCACCTTCTTAGGCAGCCGAGTGCATCAGCAACCCAGGCTGTCTCCACATCCTCTCTTACAGTCTTCAGGCTCCATATCACTTAACTCTTCTGTAACATTCAGAACCAGATTTCCTTTACAGCAAACTGATACACACAACATCTTTCTGACTACTGTCATGAACATGAAAATGCTGCAGAATGCACATGGCTCAGAGACCATGGTCTGGGTAACCTCAGCAGAGGAACAAATTCAGAGTCATAATCATTTGTTGCATCCACTGGGAAACCTTTTAGGAACATGGGCTTTGTAGTGCTTGGGAGGCAGAGCTGTGAGCCTGGTAACTCAAACATTGATCATAAAGTGAGGCAGGGGACTAATCCCCTTCTGGTTGTTGTGACTGCTCAGTGATTAAGTGTCACTCTACTCTCATTAACTAACACTCAGAAATGAAACAGTGCTGCCGGCTCTCAGATCTTCTCCAGCCCATTTATTCTGTGTAATATAGAGATTGCTCTCTTCTTGTTTATTCTGGGGAAGAAGGAGTTTGGCCATGTTCATGAACCACTCCTGAATCCTCACTGTCAGTTTCAGTAGCTAAAACAAAGAATAGAAAAATGTCAGAGTTAAACACAAACAAAGAAGCAAAAATCCCAAACCCTCTGTTTCAGTTCTTGTTACACCTCGAATCAATCACATTTCCACATTTGAAGTGCACTGGAATAGAAGAATGAGGCAGACACTTCTGCCCACTTACCCACAGTGAACCTATGTCATGCCTTTTTAACACTCCTGTGAATTCTCAGAGGCCTTGACAGACTGTTCATAATCCCTTTTCCAAATCCAACTAGGGATTTTTATTTTATAAAGTATTCACTTAGCAATTTGCATGAAAAGCTCCCTCATCTCCTCACAGGCAACCTGGGTTTTGGTTTTCTGTGGCTTGCTCTTTTAGAAAGCCAGCCATTTGCAATCAGAGTCTACCATCAGATGCTGTACTGGCTGTTTTACTGGACATATCTTGTGTTCATTTTGTCAAATCTCTGTAACACAACCAGTCAATACTGCATGGAATTGTGTAACAACATGTCTATATTTCACACCACCCCTGTAACTCATTAATTCAAATCCTTCTGGAAGCATCTTCTACCCTAGGAACATCTTTTTCAAGTAAGCCTTGGAGTTTTTCATTTTTTGTTTTTATCTGAGATTTCCTTCTGGACAGAGATCACAGACACTTCTCACCAGCTGTCACCCTGCTAGGGCTTTTTATATCCATTCTTCTGCAACAGTTTTGCCAGAAAAGCCCATTTCACCTCAGCTTTGGAGATTTCTGGAGAAAGGATGTTACCAAGTTTAACTGCACGCTGGAGTCAGTTCCATTTTGAAAAAAAAAAAAGACCTTATGCAATCCTAACACATCCTTATGCACTACACATTACAGCTTTTCTCTTTTTTCAAGCATCTTGAATTCCAGAAAGAATTCATTTGTTTCACTCTTCCCTCTACATCTGCATCTTCTACTGCCAGGCTATTTTGTATGACCTCATGCAGAATTATCCCCCTTCACTGGGTTACAGTTGCAAATTCCTATACATCCTGGAGCACAAATGCTATGCAGTAGAATTAATTTCTACTTTCTCCATAGCACTAAGGAAACTGGATTGTTCTCTGAGCAACACAATCCATGATGCATTGTTTCCTATGGCGCTGTGCCTGGGCTGTGATTTCCCTGGTCTGTGTTAAGGGCTGAGGTCATTAGATGGCATTTTGCTCCCTGGGGGAGGCTGTTCCACTGGTGTTTCTTCTCTATCCAGTTCCTGTTTTCATCAGGTTTTGGCCAGTACAACTTCACTCTACCAATGCAGGACTGAATTTCCTCTGTTCCCTCACACATGACTGTAACTTCACTCCATGTCCCCCACGTTTGTGTGCTACTCGCAGTTCCTTCCCATTCCCTCAGAGTCCAGCAGAAAAGCTACAGCTTCCTACACGTTCTCTGCCACTGCAGCCCCCAGATTTTTGTCCCCTCCAAATCACAAAGCCCATTAATCCTCACACACACTTCTGGTTTTGCAGGCTAGCCCTTGTTTTCCTCTCTTCCCCTCAAACTCAGCCCCTATTACTTCACCTCCAGCACACCAGTATCTCCACACACTGTCTTTACCAGTATCTTAAAATAGCTTTACATTTCTACAATGTCTGTACATTCCCACACTGCCATATTCTCCACATTCCCCTTGTCCCCCACATCTCCTGCTTCTTTTTCTTTGGCTTTCCAGCCAGACAAGGAGCAGGGATGCCCGGAGTGCTCGGGGGATGTGTCACCACTGCTGGGCTGACTGGCAGCACTTGATGGCTGCACTTGATGGCTGGCCCAGGGACACACACACCAGTCAGGGACTGAGTTCAGGGTGACAGCCAGCCCAACACCACAACGTGGCTGCAAGCAAATGCTTCAGTGGGAGGCATCTGCTTCCCTTGCACATCAATATTGTGTAGGCATGTGATCACAACAGATATGTTTGGCTGAAAATAGCTAATGGGTTGAAGAGTTATGAGAGGACTGACATTAACAGTAAATGAGCCTGCACGAGCCTCATGGTGTTGAGAAATCAGGCCAAAACCCCCTAATTTATATTTTGTCCCACATAACCATCGCCACCGTATTTTCTGTTCAGATGAGATCGTTCTACTTCTCTTATTGCTCCTCCCTCTTGATTTTTCAGTGGGTGATTATTATAATCCATTTCATAAACAGTTAGCTTAACAATTCTTTGTTCTCATGTTCAAGAAGAGAAAGAAAGTTGTATTTATTTATCTGCATCTTAAAAAGTTTAAAATAAAAAAAAATTAAAACTGGCTATTTTCATATCCAGTATTAGTGGTTAATTCTCTGAGCAGCTCTACCCTCTTGTGGTCACAGCCTGGCTGCAGCCAAATGAAAAACTTGCAAATATAATCACAAACACGTCCACATGAAGGCACAGTACATGAAATGGACCTAAAATAGAGGGGCACAAAGACTTAATCTATGACAGAAATTTAAAATCCTGTGGGAATCAGTAGAGATTTTGAAGATTCAATCTTTCTTTTCCAGCAATTAAAGTCTAGGATTTTCAGATGAGGAAGAAATTTCATATTATTCATGGTAAGTGTTAGTCTGCATTATTTTTTAACAATTTGTCTAAATTGAAATATAACCAAATAATTTTTAAGATATGCCCTGCAAAGTAGCTATGTAGAGAAATATTTTCTTTTTGAGAACATCAACAGATCATTTTCTGGAACAGCTCTGAATTCTGGGGCCTTTGACGTCTGCTTGAGATTGAGGTGCTTGTCAGCTGGAAAGCTCAAGCATGCCAGGCTGCCTCCCCTAGGTCAGCCCTTCCCAGAGCTGTACAACCTGTCCCAGGAGTCAGGACTTCGGGACTGGCTTCAATCACAGGGGTCAAAACTAGCTGGGATCAGTGTCTCTTAGGTTCCCATCTCTGGGGTTAGATATTGAAACCAAGTTAACAGTGAATCTTGTACTTCCTTACCATGTACTTCCTTGGTTGTTTCAGCCAGGATGTTCAGTGAAACTGGAGCTGGGATGTAATGAATCCCTGTCAGAAAACTTGATGGGATGAACTGATGCAGAGGAGTGTAGTATCCTTGAGGGAAATCTCCAGCTCCATCTGGAACCTGTGGAAACACATGAAGCAGATCACCTTCCATCTAAAGACTCTCTCCAGGACACATCTGCATTGCCAGACCAGGTTTTTGTCCATATGCTGCCATGTCAGTGCAGTTACACATGTGGAAAGCCTATGCACAGGGTATCATGGTGCAACTGAGGAAAAAGAACTTCTCAGACCATGTTAGAGCAAAACTGACCTTTTAAGTCCTTGTCACCTGTTCTGGTATCTCATTGGAGTAGTTGGTTTAAATCAGGAGCAGCCATCCTCTTTCTCAGTAACCCCTAAAACGTGACAGGGAATTTCTATACAAGCATAATAAATCTGTTGTTTGTCGTCTTGAGGCAGATCACTCTACCTTAACATCAACTGATGAATTGTACTGAAAGCAGGTCAGATTATTAACTTCATCATTTGCTAGTGTTTTCTTCACTGTGATGTATCAAAATGCTATGAAGTAACTGATAAGGAGGATGACTCTTCATGGTTACTTCAGCAGAGAGAAGGCAGCTAAAATAAGGCAGTATTAGCACAAGTAATTAAAAGCCTGCTACTCACCGATACAGTGGTTGCATTCCCTGGTACATAGGTGCTAGGAATGTGTCGGAATCCTCTTTGAAGTGATATCCCTGGAGGTGATGGTGCTTCCCCACTGCCTGACTCATTGATGGCAAATCCCAGGGAAAATGGGTGGTAGGGATACATCCCAGAACAACCAGGGTACACTTTCGGGATTTCTCTCTCCAGGTATTCTGGGTTGACGGTGTATTCCGGAGGAAAAGCAGGGTGAGCTAGGAAACAATGAGAGAAGAACAAACAAAATTATCCATGTAATTTTATGGAGATACGTAGAAGTAGCTGCAGGAACAAATTCCACTCTCAGACAGGAGAGTCTGGTCTTTTGGTTTCATGTTTAGCTCCCCATGAATTGATTTTGTGATTTTTTCAGGAACTAAGGAAAGATGCAGCACATGACACTGTAATGCAGTTATTTCGCATTCTTTTCTGTCTTGTGTGCTGTAAAGTTTGTCGTTAGTGAAGCA
Organism: Rhabdornis inornatus; assembly: GCA_013397075.1. NCBI lineage: Eukaryota > Metazoa > Chordata > Aves > Passeriformes > Rhabdornithidae > Rhabdornis > Rhabdornis inornatus. The sequence goes on along the minus strand of VWZS01010362.1, from coordinate 1,534,198 downwards.
CTGGCTGCAGAATCTTATTCTTTCAGTACATCAGCAAGAGCAAAACAACCTACCTTAACTTTTGACTCTAGTGGTACTTAAAACAAAATTCCACAGAAATAGCAGAGTTCTAACTTTCTAGTGTTCTAATAATGCAGTCCTATCTGTCACTTCTTAGGTTAATTTACAGCACGCTCAGTTTTAGGGTCATACACAACTTCAGAAGCAGAAATCAGTTACTTCACTTTTTATCTTGCATCTTGAATCTTATATGGCCTCTCTGAAGTCTAAGGAAAAGAAGTAGAGTGACTATTTGAATGTAAATAGGGTCCTTCTTGTCTGCCCCATCCTCGATTGGCAGAGAAGGCAAAGAATTTCCTTTGAAAGGTTTACTTCTGGAGTACTATAATTTGTGCCTAATCTTTTTTTGAAGTTGGTCAGCAGGTTAGAAATGTTAAGGGAAGGACTGACGGACATCTGTATAGCTACTGTCATCTATAAACATACTTTTATTCCAAAACAAATCTAAGAAAGGGAAGTTATTGACAGTATTCTCTGGGGATTACAGATGTCCAAAATAAGTATGTCCCCTGGGCTTCTCAGGACAACATTTTGCCTTGCAGGCTGCCAACTCTCCAGAGGCTCAGATTCATGACTACTGCAATCAGTAAGAATTTCTGCAACACTCTTATAGTAATAGAATGGAGTTATTATAATAAACTGGACAAGTCACATGAAAGACTCTATTAAAGGAGACAATTTAATAGCTGACAAACCATACAACTGCTCCACCTGAGAAGTTTATTCCGTGCTCTTAAAATACCAAATGCACTTTTACTTCAAGTCATCCCAGCCAAATTTAGTTTTTGCTACAGGTATGAATTAAGGCGAAAAGGTCTTTTTCTTTTTACAGTGCTAGCATAAAATGCTTGCTTCAGACAGCTGCAGCAGTACCTTACCTATTTACATGCCATCGCTGTGCTTTTCGCATTTTTGTTGCTGGAATTTTGTGCCTGTGAGTTTATAAACACTGTGACAGTACTCAGAAAAACATGCGGAGCAGACCCAGTTTGGTTGCATTCTCAGACTAATTTCCCTCTCAGCGAAAGCCGCTTTGCTTAAGGTTCGAGCTCGGCAAGGGCGGCGAGGCTGAGCACGTTGTTCCCGCCCCGCGCTGCCAAGGGCCGCGATGGGGCTGCACAACCCCCATGCCAGCCCAGTGCTCTAGGGGAAGGAAAGCGGGACCGACAGCAGGAGCGGCTCTCCGGCAGCCGGAGCCCGAGCAATCAGCGAAATGTGGCACGTTTGAAGGGGAAAGAGAACAGAGGAAGATGCTGGCAAGAGGCTTTGGGGACAGTCCTTACCGTCGTCCCTGAAGGGAGGCGGCGGTGGCCCCCAGCCTGCCGTGCCCTTGCCGCCGCTGTCGGGCTGGTTGCCCTTCTTCCTCTCATGGCTGCAGTGCTCGGGGGCTCCGTCCTCCCGCGCTGCCGCCCCAGGCCCCTCGCCCGACGGAACGGGCTCCGCGCCTGCCCGGGCCGGCGGCTCCGTCTCCTGCTGCCTCAGCGCCTTCTGCGCTGCCATGATCTTCTGCCTCTCGGTGATGAGCGAGCACTTCTCGCACAGGCACAGCTTCCAGCGGCAGTGCCCGGCGTGGCCCTTGACGGGCACCACGAAGCCGTGGTTCCGGCAGCGGGAGCACTTGGGTGCCCGCAGCGCCTTGGCCGTGGCCTCGGCCGCCTCCATGGCACCGCAGCGCCCACCCGGACACCCCGGCCAGGTCCTCCCCCTTCCCATGGCTCTTATATGGGACAGGGCGCTGCCTGGCATGTAGCAACCGGGGCCGGCGGGCAGAAGGGCCCAAGGGAGCGGGTGGGGAATGCCCTGGGCTGCGTGGGCTCCCTGCCCTGCGGCAGGGCACAGCCTCCCCCGGGCACCCCCTGCAGCCCTTTGGTGCGGGCGGGAGCCGAGCCCGAGCCGTGGGGGGCTGAGCCTGCAGGAGCTGCGGGGGGTTCAGAGCCCACGGCGGGGACATCACCCTGTGCTGGTGCTGGGGTGCGGGGTTTGGATGGGCCCGGTGTTCACGGACACGATTGGGCTGTCCATTACAGTAGTGCCCTAAAAGATAATTTTCCCTTTTGGCACTTTAACATCTGCACCCACTTTCATAGCTCTCATGCATTCGCTTTTAATATGCACGGGACTACAGCCCCGTTTTGTTTCCAATTTGCAGCATGCTTCTCTTGTTGAGGAGGAGTCACTGCCTGAGAAGAAAAAGAACATTTTCATCATTCTGTTTTTCAAAAGAAGGTACTAAGACGAAGGTGGAAAGCATATGTCATTCCAGAGACCTGTCTCTTTTTCTCAGAATTCCTTATTCTCTGCGAAAAAAAGACAAGCTCACAATTAGAAATACAGGAATGCTCCAGTTCTAGTATTGCTTTAAAAGCTCTTGTTATTTGTTACTGCTGGTAGCTGCAAACCCATGGTTTACACAGTAGCCCATTTCAGGAGAAAACTCCCCACTTTGCAACACTGCTGACTTTTCTTACCTATACAATAGCTGTTTTAAAATCTCGAGGTGGCAATAGCTTCTATGTTAAAAAGAGCCCACAAAAATTAATCACCACGTAGTAGTGAAGCTTTCTAATAAGTTTCAAGAGAACCAGGTAACATCTATCTGCTTGCTCTGAAACAATTCTAACTGCAATGGAGTTTGTTTCACAGAATCTGGCAAAAGCCCTTCCCTTGGTACAGATAATCCTGCGAAGCCTGATGCGCCCTTCAACATCTTGGGGGGGGGAGGCTCCAGCAGAGCAGACCCGTTAGGGATTTGGCAACAAGTCATGTTTGCAGTGAGCAGCCAGCCCCTGTGCCCACCAAAGCTCAGCAGAGATTTCAGGCTTCTCTCTTTGCAAAAGACCTAGTAGGACTTTGCACCTAAGTCCTGCAGGTTTCCAGTAGGATTATGCCTCCTGGGGAGATGTTTTGTAAGTGCAATACCGGCATGGGAGCCCAGGCTTGCAGTTATCTTTATTGCACAAATCTTTATTTTTTATTACTTTATTGCACAAATCCTCAAATGCACCCAATCCCTCGACCCCTCAGTGCCAATCTCAGCCTGCAGATTTCACTGTCCCAGTCTCAGGCAGAGCCTTTGGCAGCTGCTCTCTGGGAGAACTCTCAGCTCTGCCTTTGCAGCAGGTGCAGCCAGAGATCCTGTGCCTGCTCTCACAGTAGTGCCAGCAGCTGTTTTCCCGAGATGGCTTCTAAAGCTTGGTGTGGAAAACCAGCTTGATGTGCATGGGCATGTGTGTGTAACCATTTCTTCCCAGTTTGAAAAGGCACTTGCTTGATGTGCCTTCAATAGAAGCTTCTTTCAATGCAGCTGCTCGCCTGTGTCAAGGCCTTGATGTTCCTATACTCATTCTAAACATTGACTCTGTATTAAATATAGTCAGATAAAATATTCCTAATTTTATGGTCCATATTTTTGCTGTATGCTTGGGACGTGCTAATTTAGCTGTAGAATGAAAGAGGATGGATGACACATTTTAAAAAACAGTAATTATATCTTTTCACAGATACCCAATTTGTGTTCGTTTGAATACTTGAGCAGAGGGGGAGGAAGGTAGGCTACATGCATTTTCCCCAGTAATTTTCTATTCTGAGTCACATAATACTATTCTTCAAGACATTTACTCAAATACACAGAAATTTATCTCTTCTCTTTCTAAAATGGTGTACCAGCCATGGGCTGTACCAGTTTCTTCGCTAATTAAACCATATCTTTCAAAGTCATGTGGATTTTTATTTTGAACAACTTTTACCTAAACCCTCAGGACCTATTATGCTCTCCATATAGTTTGTTTCAAACATAACTAGACTTGCTTTTGGTAGAAAAGTGAACATTTTATTTTTCTTGTGAGGTAAATCCTTATTTCTGCAGGCAGTTCAAAGAATTCTGTTACTCCAATCCTGTTATGTTTTTGTATATATATTTGAGTTAGCCTAATCACACACTGTAAGAAGACCACAGTAGAGAGAAGATAGAACAATTTCAAAATACATTTTTGGAATGAAGTGTAGACTTGTATGTGGATGCAGCTTCATGTCTATTATAAATTTCTTCTTTGTTCATATTTGAAAGAAAACGAGGCCCAATAAAGACTCTTCAAAACTTAGTTTTCTGTAGAATTTTATGTAACATATGGTGGGAGCAGAACATAACGTGTGTAAAGAGTTGTGTATTAAAGTAGCATTTATAAGAATTATTATCTTGCAAAAATGAAAGGAAGGCAACCTGCTGACTTTATGTTATTGAAATAAATAGCAATAATATCTCTACTGCTTTCCAACTTCTGGATCATATAAAGTGTGTGGTTTGGGTATGCAGTTTGCTTTGTACATGAAACAGTAAGGAAAAACAATGACTTAGATGAAAGGGACCAAATCAAAAGACTGCCGTAAAAGTGAATAGCAGAAAATTGGGGTTTGGGGGTTTTTTGGGTTTTTTTCTTCCTTCTCAGACTTTCCAGCCAGTATTCATACAGTAAATGTTTTTTGGCAAGAAAATTGTTCTGTGGCAAGAAAATAATTCTGACATTTCAGAGAGCAATAGCAACTTAATCAAGAAATTTATTCAGTCTGAGATCTCCATTAATAAATATTTCCACATTTGGTTGGAAATACATTTTCTTATACATAAAAATCAAGAGCATCTTTCAAATTTTTAAGACATCATATATGAAGGTAAAATCCTCTATTCACAAATTGTCTTTTTATCTTTGTAGTTTGGAAGCATCCATTATGGGCTGCCATAAGTCATTATATAAAAATTTGTATAGTAGTACTATGATCAGGTCTTCTCCGTTATAACTGTGTAGAACTGTATTTACAGCTCAGTCAGGGCAGAATTGAGATGTGGAGATTTACCTGCAGAGGCAGAACTGCCCAAGAAGAACTCTCACCTTCACCTGTCCCAGAATCTCATTTTAAGAAGTAACATATTTAGCATGCTCATAGTTAAAAGCTCCTTATAAAAAACCTGAAAGTGTTTCCAACATCCTCTGGCTGGCCTGCAGTACCAAGTCCCCTCTCACACTGAGCTCACAGCAGCACACATCCATCAATGCTGCCACAGAACTGCAGGGCTCAGCTCTCTGCTGACAAGCTCATGAGGTTGTCTGATCCTGCCCAAAGCAAGCCTACATGACAATGAATAAAGTTCTTCCAGCCAGTTCTGTACACTGTATTTTCCACTTTTCTAATCAGGGTGAAATTGTACTGTAGTAAACATTTTTTGGGGAGAAATGTGGGGAAAAGTGCTATGTAGAAACAGTGCAATATGATTATATTCTATCTACCTTAAAATTTGAAATGGCTGAAATGTGTTTGGGTTACACCTTTTTTAAATCTTGTTGCAGTTAAGTTCTTTAAATTGAAATAAACAGATTTAGCTTTTCAATTGTCTTTCAGTATCAATTCCTTTATTTTAAAGTGTTGTCTTCTGTAATGCAAACAGGAATTCCACTGAAGTGTGTGTGGAGGGTTATTGTTGTTGTATTTAAAACAGTTTTAACCAGAGCACGATTAGATGTTGACTTTCATCTGCTGTATCAAAAAGGTGAAACTCTATGCTGTGATCAGAGAAAATTGGATGGAGTTTATACATATTTTAAAGTCTTAAAAATGTATCAAAGTTATATAAGCACTTCTGGTTTCTTTAACAAACACAACTAAAATAAATATTGAGTCCTTAAAATTGAGTATCTTTTTAATATATAACAGTTCTTAAATATCAACAGCAGAGACTTTATTAGTAAGACTGCTGTTTGTTTATTGTAACAAGGTCTTTATTTAAGAGAAAATAAATAGTGATTAAACTGGAAACTCTGTGATCTGGTTATTTCATGAGTTCCAGAAGGGTGGGGTGGACCTGGCGAGAAATCAACCTCAGCAAGGAAACTGAACATGTAGCAGTTCTTATTCTGCATCAATACATCTCTCATATAAGCAGGAAATAAAATGCATTAAGGGGAAAAGAATGAGACAGACATAAATACAGACACACACACACATGGGCGCTTTCCTCAAATAAGTGATAGGGTGTTTAAAGATTCCTACCTAGAAAAAAATAGACCCATGGTAAAAAACTCCTGTGGGAGTTGTTCAGTCAGTTTGCAATAAATAAGGATCACTGTATCATGGAAGCCTGATTGTTTTCTTATTTTTCTGTGTCTAAGAAAATAATTACCCCTTCAGAATAAATATTTTGTTATTTTAGAAGGTCACTTTTGTAGGCATTAATAGAAAAAAGAGTAAGTGAAAACCCAAAGAATAGTCCGCTCTGGTAGTGCTATGGCAGCTGCAGGGGTGCCTCAGTTACAGCACTATTTTACTTCAGTAAGCTCCCAAATTTAGTGAGTTTTATACTGGATAACACACAGCTTGTCAATCAGTCTTCTGCCTAGAGAAATAAACACATTTCTAATCCAGAGTCCTCATTCTCCTTCCCCTCAGCTATAGTTCTTGTCTTATTATCTTAGACGCAGAGAACAGAAAATCACAATTGAATTCTCCCAAACAGCAAAAAAAGGATGTCATGCAGAAGCAGTCACGCTGTCCACAGTAAGTAGGTGGCCCGTTTAGAGTCATCTTTGCTTAGCACCTATTTCATGTTGAAATTGTCATATTACCTTGTCAGCAAGCCTAAAGCAATGCTAATAGATGGATAAGGCAGGAGACAGCTGAAACACCGCTACAAACATCAAGTGTACTTGCTGTGGGCAGGATTCCATTTGTGATTGTCAACACTGGTACATATCCCACATTTTCTAAATGCATTTCTCCACCTCACATCTGAATTAGATTTCAGAATATCTGAAGTAACTTAAACAATGCAAAATAAACAAAACCATCTGTTTGCCGTAGTTTCTTCCTCTTCAGCCTGGAACCTTCACAGATACTTCAGTGAAGCCAATAAAAATGAAATTACCCTATAGTAGTTACTTACCAGCATAGAATGAGAGACTATCATCAAAATGTTTAGTTTGGAGACAGGACAGACAACATTAGTGATGATTAATCTCTGGCATGCATGCTAAAATTGATTTCTGGTATTCACACCAATAGAAAATCATCTGGTCTTTGGGGATGATTCTGGGAATTGATAGACTCCCAGTGAGATGATAAAGCTTCTTTCTGGCTCCTTAAACCTGTATGTCAGAGAGAAACTGTTCTGTAGTGAGGAAGAGAATGCAAGCATTAGCAGTGATGAATTTGCATTAGCTCATTCCAGCCTGATGTACTGAAGGATGCTGTTTAAGAAGCATTCCTTCTCTTTGTTATTTCCATAGAATTTTTCTGTGGACAATGACAAGATAATCTTTCCAATTTAATAGAACCTTGTAGATTATATATCCAGTATATGTACATATATTGGAAATATATTTTCACGGGGGAGGACTTTTGCAAATATGAACATAAAAAGTTAAGTTGAAAGGATGCCTGCCTGTCTCCAAACTGAGGGAGTAAAGCTCTCCTGCCCTGACAGACTTATGTCCTTGCTGCATTTCTCTCTTTCCAACATGAAATGTGTTGGTGAGCTACCTCAGCTGGTTCCTGGAACTTCGAGGTCCACTAACACAATGTAGAAAGTAAACATTGGAATAGGAAATAAAATCAGTGCATCGATAGGACATCATCATCTTTTCTACCTCCTTGATGCAGCAAATTAAAAAAGAAGCCGACTTATTCTACAGTGGACTGCAAATCACCTGTGGCAGCAGAGATTATGGACAGAGAAGACATGAAAGTAGCAAACAGCTAACCAGCAGCTTTGGCAGATATGATGATAAATGCACGGGTATGAAGCCATACTAAAGTATTTTCACTGCAGAAACAAGAGGGAAACCAAAGAGGCACATTTCCTTGGCATTTCATACTTTGTGATCATGAAATCAGACTGTCTTTCATCACAACAAATGTAAATATTTGCAAGAGTAGTTATTATGAAGCATAGAAATAACAGAATCAGACAATAGGTTGTTAGCAATATTTCCTTTGAATCTAAACCAAACTGGATTTTAGGTCAGGAAAGTTTAGTTTGATCAACACCAGAAAACAAATAGAAAAAGACACCAAATTTTCTCTTCAATTCCCTGAAGCTGTGGGATCTGACTGTCACAAAAGGTTGTGTGTAGCTGCAGTGTTGTGCTGTAAGATTGACCTCCATAGCAGTGGCTGCTGCTGGCAGTGCCTTGTTCAGCTCTTTCCTGGGCAGCAGAGCAGCAGCACGTGCAGCCTTCACCCACCCAGAGCACAGCTGAGAGGAACCTCTCAGATCTCTGCTTCCCCAGCCTCTCCTGTGCACATGGTATAACAGGAAATACAAGGCCAGCAGTGGTAGGAAGTCATGGCACCTGGTGGTTGATGATGAGCAATGATCCTGCTTAGTGATCCCTGGTTTTGGCACAACATCAGCAGTTGTCTCTTTCTGCATGTGTATCATCGTCTTTAAAATACCAGCACCAGCTAACACACATATATTTATTTAAAATTAAATACTGGAGGGTTGAAGTCTTGCTAAAACCACACATTTAAGCTGAGAACAGGAGCTGCATTTCTGGCAGGAGGAGTGGTATGCCTGCTTTGACATTCCAGGGCAATAACCCGAGGACAGGGAGTGGATTTCATGCACTGTGTCCCATCCATCGGGTGCACTGAGCTCTGCCTCAGCCATCCTCGGCCTCCACCACCAGAAATATCCTTATTCCCCATGGTGAGTTTCCTTTCAAAGCAGTCTGAGCCCACAAATTTCACACTCTAATCCGTTTGCACACAAAAGGAATGTTGTCTTAAGGTTTATTAGGATTCCCTTAACATATGATGCCTGTTTTCCCTAGATAATGAATCTGAAAATGTTGGCCTAGAACACTCTCTTTTTCAATATTATAGCAAACTTCCTCACATATTTAATATAAGATTTATCTTTCAGTATTTAATGGAATGAAAGCACTAACATGAATAAATGTAATAAAGTGAATTAATACATTCACATAAAGATGAGTGTTCCTGAATATGTGTATGTACAAACTATATTGAAATTGCATATTAACAGTATTTGTCTTTTATTTTAGCGTTCTTTACCTCGTAACTCATACAAAACCAAACAAGTTTGGTGTTATTGAGCACAATGTATTCTTAAGTATGAAGTGTTAATGATAGTGACTCTTATTTGCAGTTGGCAGAAATGTTCACAGAACATTTACTGGCAGGCATCCAAAGGTTTCCTGCTCTTTAATAGAAAATCTATACATGCCCGTACTATACAAATCTGTACTGCATTTTAAATTATTAACCAGAGATAGAAGAGTAGATGTAATACGTGCACCAGTTAGACACAATATCTATCTTTTACACAAGGTACAGGTTAAGAAAAATAATTAATTTTCTTTAATAAAAGGATAAGACAACATCATAACTAAAATAAAGTATTTGTGTCTATTCTTAATTCAGACAACTCTCAGTCAGTACACAGATCTTAATCTACACTTTACCCAAGCGTTATGTGTTAAGTACTACCCTTTTAGAAGCAAATTGTTAAAAAGCGAATAAAAACATGCTTATCTGTAGGAAATCTTATCTAAATGAGTTTCCCTTGCCATAAAAAATAGAGATTATCACGAATATTTGTGTTGAGGTAGGAAATAAAGCATAATGCGGATCTTTAAGGGATAATAATTAGGCAGTCATCCTCACAAAATTACATATTTTAGTGTTGATTTATTGGCCGCATTATCATGACATTGATGTATCCAGCAGTCTTGTGATTCAAAATGGTGAACTGGTGAATATTATAGATTTGTAATGCCTTGATACTAAGTATTGGAAAGGAAGATGAACTATCTTCATTATCTCAGTAAGAGAAGCTTTCCCATTTTTACAGCACACTTCCACCTGTCCTAGCACTCAGACATGAAGAATAAAAATAAATGTTTGACGTGAGATTTCACGAATGCCTTGTGCAGTTGTATTAATATTTTCATATATCTATTAGCAATACCAAGCCTAAAATATTTTAGGATTGTGTTCAGTTTTGCCACAGATGTCTTCACAGCAGTGACTTCCATGTAGCCTCTGTTCACCTAATGGATCTCTTCTGTGTTTGGTTTCCAGTGCCGAGCTCCTGCTGTTGGTTTTTCATACATGCATTATATGCTTTTAAATTTCATTCCATTTCTGTTATTCAATTTGTCACAGTATCTATTCCTTTCCTGTTTGAGCCTTTAATCCTCTTCTGTATTAGTAATATCTCTCAGTGTTTGCTTTCTGTAGAATTTCATTAGCATACTTTTTTGTGGCAGTCATTACTGCAAATATTAAATAAGGCAGATTCCAGTATTGATTCTTCAAGAATTACAATAATATCCTCCCTTGAGAAAACAATTCCTCTTCTAGCACAACCAAGGGCTTTTCCTGCTTTAGCATTTTATCCACAACTTTCTTTGCAGAAGCCTGATAGATCTTATCTACATCACTTTCTACTGATTAAAGCAAAGGTTTTAATCAACAGAGATACATTCGCTCAACCTGCTTCACCTTTGGTAAACTTCGCTTGCATTTTGTCCCATTTTCCATTTTTTTTCTACTCACATGGATGTTTTTCCTAAAGGAAAAACCTTCTAGATTCTTGACTACTGTTGAGGTCACTCTGATGTTTTCTGGTTATCCTTTTCTACCCTTTCTGAAATCCTGGCGTGAGGTTTTATTTTCAGCAGTGCTCTGCTACCAGTCAGCAGCTTTATTAAAAATCCTTGCTGCTGGACATGCAATTTCATGTGCCAGTTCTTTCAGAACCCAGGGACAGAGATTATCCTGTCCTTCCAATTTCAGTGCTTTAAGGCCTTTTTTTTTTTTTTACCTCACATACAATAATTTTGATATCTACATTTACATTTACGTGTTACATTTTTTTGTGGATAACTTTATCTTTAATTGCAAAGTCCCTGACAAATAAATTCTTACTGGAATTTATTTTCAGAATAAAGGTCCTTTGATAAATTACAGTTCTATGTGAATTATTAGGGCTTTGCCAAAATAAATTAAAACCCTGTAGTTTTAGGGTTTGTGGGTTTTTTAACAACCAATTTGATATATAAACTTTACTGTGAAAAGAAAGAAACAGTTACACATCCATGCATGTAATAGTTCTGTGGCAATGTCACTATCAGACCATGCCCTCTTTAGAATAAAAATATGTCTGAAAATAACTTGATTTGTGAAATGCAAATAACAGACCTGAATAGGAAACACTGCAATTAAATTACCTGCAGGATTAGAGATTTCATTCTGTTGTCAGAGTATTTAATTCAGGAGCCTACACTGCATCCCTCCAAGCTCCACAGGACAGAGTAAAGATTTTGAGAATTATAAAACTTCACAGATGTACAAAGTTTATGTACTCTGTACTTAATAACAGGGAAATAAGGAGAAATGGCATGACTGTGTACCTGGCAGAAAACTACACACAGGTTTCAAGTTATTAATTTTCTTAGTTTGAACTCTGGGCAATTGTAGATGAAAAAGCAGAGTGTCTCTCTTTTACACTGGTTTCCATTATAACAGTGGGGTTTACAGGGGGAAAAGCATGAGAACAAAATGATGAAGAACAGAGTATGTGGTGAAGGATGACAGACTGAAAATGGAGTAAATTAAATTAATTTAGAAAGAAAAAGTGCATCTGAGAAAAAAAAAAGAGAAAGGGAGTTCAAAAAAAATCATGGAGGCTATTTACAGAATTTACAGAATGGAGTGAAAATGAGAGATATTGTGGTCAGGTTTTTCAGCCTGATTTAGATCAGTACTACAGTAGATGATTAATAGAAAATAAAATTTATGTGGGGACCTGCAGGAGGAGTGAATTAAAATTTTTATTTTCTTTATGCTCATAAGAAAGTTTCCAGAATATAGGAATATATTGTTAATTAAATACATAAAAATAAATTTAAAAGGGAAATAATAGCCTTGTTACTTAGAAAGAGTTCCCCTGTCTAGATGGCAATCAGCAATGAAATGCCGTAGAACAGTTCTGGTGCTTTGGATATGCAGTTTAGGCAGTGTTAAGCCAGAAGACAGGAGAAACTGGTTGATATCCATCTCTTTTCAGTAAAGACTATTGAAAACAAAAATGATTAAAACCGAAATCTGACCTTATGTATGATCAATCATTTTAGACTGACATAATACAGACGAGTCAGCTCTCACTTCTCAGTAGAGTTAAAAACAAGCTCTATTAAATTTAATGAAATTGCACTAAATTGATGTCAGTACTGTCAAGAGGAAAAGAAAAAAATAAAAACAACAAAAAACAACCAACAACTCATGAAAGAATCGTACCAGTGTGCATTTCCAGCAGGGCAGAATCTGGCTCACAGATGTTCAGGTGCAGGCAGACGGTGTTTGTATATAATACATGTACAGACAGGCATAGATAGTGACTGCTAAAAGCATCATTTCTGAGAAGACTTTAAAAGAGAGTTTTAGTATATGCTCAGTTATTTTTTTTCTAAACTTTGTTGCTCCACTAAGTCTTTAATGCACCAGAGCGATTTGACTGCAAAGACAAGGAACATCCTCAACTGTGGCATTTTCCAAAAGAAAAAAGGTTCAATGTAAACATGGAAGTTGGGCAAAGATTATATGGAAATTTTAGTCCAAATGCTGTGAAGGGAACCACAAGGGCAGTTGACTCCCCAGACTCAGCCCCTCAGACTCACCAGGGGCAAGCAGAGCTCCTGCAGTTCATGTTGCAGCTTTGAGGCCTGGGTGCCCTCACTGCTGACTGTTCTTTGTTCCTGCATGATGGAAGCTTGGATCAAACAAATGCAGGAGTTCCATTTTAAGAACGTGGCAGGGCAGCAGCAGAGAGCTCTGCCTTGGCCTCCCTCATGGTGCCCCTTCCCGCCCTGCAGCGCGGCCGCCATTTTGCTGCCATTTTGCCACCATTTTGCCGTGCAGGCAGAGGCGTGAGGGCAGAGCGCTCTCCCCTCACGGCCTTCAGCTAAACCTGTCTGGCTCTAGGGCTGCTGTGCACCTCAGGGCAAGACCAGGGACATTTTTATAGCAGTTTTCATGCTGCTATGCACTTTGGGGTTGCTCAGGGGTCCCTGCACACCTGCCAGCCCAGGTGCCACCCTCCCTGCACCTCAGGAGGGGTTGAGGTGGGAGAAAGCACATGGTCACCTCAGGGGAAATATGGAGCCCAGAGCTACTGCAGCTGCGTGTGGCACTCCTGGAAGGGAAAAACACCCAGGAAGAGAGGAGGAAATAGAAAAAGAGACACAAAATATGGAGTAGCTAAAGTGGGTGTTGCATTCCTTCCACAAAGGAAGTGTGAACACATCCTTCAAGGTGGTGCTGCGCCAGGGGAAGCACAACATGGCCACACAGGCAAGAGGAGCACTGCCACCAACCTGGCAGATGGTGCAGGGCAGCAGTGCCCAGGAGGAGCAGGCCTAGGCTGAGAGGATGCCAGCCCTCAGGGGAAGAAGCCGCCGAGGAAAAGGTTAGTTTTTTAACTGAGGTGTTTCATTCCTCTGACTCCTCTAGCCTTGTGAGGGCTTTTGGCTGCAGCCACCATTGTGGCGCCTACTGTTTTTGTAGTACCTGGGTAACAGTACAGGGCTGTGGTGGCTCATTTGACCACAACTCAGGCAAAAATGAGAGGAGGAGAGGGAACCAGGCTAAACCTAGGGGATTATATGCTCTCAAAAAATGAGTCTCCTGAAACCCTCTGCTCCTCAGCCCTTCCTTGGGCAAGGAGATTTCTTCAGCCTCCTTAGCACTGGCAGAATTGTTCTCTGCTGTGGTTATGAACTCTTTTGAGGATGAAAGGGAAGGGGCAGGAGGGCAGCAAGGGCTACCAGCCCCTGGCATCACTAGCCCTGCTTGGGAGCCTGGTACCAACAACTTTATCCATGGCATTGCCAGGTCTTGTTTGCCAGCCAGGGCCTCCCTGGTGGGAGCTGATGTGCTGCTGCTTGCCGTATCTGAAAACTTGTGAAAAAATTTCTCTGTGTTGAGGGTGGATCTAGATAAAGAATCCATGGAATGGGTTGCAGGGAGGTGGGTGCTTGTGCTTCCTCAACAGAGTGCTGTTTCTAGAAATTCAAACTAAACTAGGCAGTTCTGTCAAGAAAATGTAATAAGCTCCTGTTAGATATTATTCCTTTATGTCAGGCATTTATGATTTATTTCTGTCACAGTGGCAGGTGGAATTTTCACAGGGATAAAAGTATTCTTGGCAAGGAATAATTAGCAGAACAATATGGATTAAGTGGGTGTTCCCTGTGCAAGGACAGAGCCAAAGCAAAATTTGTGAGGAGAAAGAAAAGGCTGCAGTGACAACTTTGTCCTATTGCTGGTTGTATTCTCAGTGACCTGTAAAATCAACAGAGCTTTTAGTGTTTACAGTGCATCAGGCAGAATGATAATAATAAAAAATGTACATGTACAATACATTTTGAGAGAATGGAGTTGAAAGCACTGCTTCAGGAAGAGCAGCCATGTCCAAAAGAAGCTGCTGTTCTGTTCATGCAAGGTCTGTGTACATGGCCCTGGATTTCGGAGTACAGTACTTGTGCCCTGAGGCCCTTGGTTTGCTGGGTTCTTGAGACAGCTGAAAGTCATCTCATTAGTGTCATTATTGATAGCAAAGGAAACATACTTAAATTGCATTTCAGAGAGATAAAACACATAATTAAACATATTTCAGAATTCTTTTTAATTATATGGAGTCTATTTTTTTATCTTTTACTTGAGCTCCTGAATGTCTTTGTCTATCTAAGCAGACAATAAATTTTTAATTAATAGCCAGTAAAGACCTCAGGATAGAAATAGAATCCTACAAAAAAGATTTCTGTTGTGCTTTATTATATGAACAAATCTCCAAAGAAGACTTCTAATGTCCTAGTTTTTCTCTTTGAATATTCTTATTCCTCTGGGTAGAATCCAGCTTGGACAGAGGTTAGTGGACTTGATGCCTGGCTGGGTCATTTTGCTGTCAGGTGTAACTGCACTTGCCTGTAGCATTCTTTCTCTTTGTTGTAGAAATGGTGTATTTTTGACCCCACACATCCCCTTTTCTCTCTGTTGCCAGCAGGCTGTGTGCAGTGCTAGCAGAGCCAGAGCATTTCCAGAGATTTTCCTGCAGTGAATTCCTCATAAAACTCAGAGCTGATCAGGGCACCCCAGGCTATGGAGTAGTGTTGCTGCTGTCCATCTTTCACTGTTACTGCAGTGATAAATATTCCTTTTGGGGACCCCTCTTAGCACTGGGAGCTGTGTTTAAGTTGGCAAAAAACTGAGTGCATTTGGGCACTTTACCTATATGGCTGCAAGCAAATGAATTGATTAGAACTTCTCTAATCAATGCAAGATGCCACGTCAGTACAAGTCTCATCTCATCCATCCTTTCTCTAGAATAAGGAGACAATAAGATAAATTTATTTCCAAATCTCAGTATGCAGCCGCTGCTCTGTCTTGTAATAGTTAATTTCAAAGAAAGTGTTTGTTCTTTCTGCCTTGTTTCCAGTGTTTGGAATTTCAGATGTAGTCTATTTCCAAATGCCTTGTTATTGTTCGTACAGATTTAGATTTCCTTGGTCTCCCTGTAACAATCTGGTATAATTTATTCGATAAAATAATTAAGTTATTTTTAAAGAGAGTTCACATTAACCCTGTTTTGATTGCTTTTCATGCTGAACACCGAAGATGAAGTCTTGAGTGATCTCTGTTTTCTAAAACAGAGTGCTGAATATCTTTTAAGAAAATTATAATGGACCAAAGAACAATGACTTTACTCTGATACATTTCATTGAGTCCTACTGAAATGAAGGTGGAGCTGTCTGACTAAAATCTTATGCAAAGATACTTGGATTTCTACAGAGATATCTGTCTTCATTTTCTAAAGAAGCTTCAAAGTGTGTGACAGATATTAATTCACTTCTAATGTGCTCAGTGCTTTCCTCAGACTTGGGGGGCAGGGGGAGTGTGGGGAACAGATGGGTATGCTATGCCTTCCTCCCAGCCCCTGGGACCAAAACACACCAACATTGTCTGAATTAGCTCCCCGTGTCTCCTGAAAAGCCTGGGAAGTGGCTGCACAGGTGTGACTGTGACATTGGGCATGTGCAGTCAGGGGACACAGAGGGCTGAGATCGATGCCTGTCGAACTGCACGTGGGTACAGGATATATAGGATACACCTATAGCCCTACTGTGCATTTCAGTAGCTCTCAGTGGGGTTTATTCGTCCCTCCTCACGGTGAGATTTACCCAGGTTCGGACTAGAGCTCAGGTCTGAAGGCTGTGGGATGGTTCCTAACAACGTCGTGCCGCCTTCGGATCAGTAGATGGAGCTCCAAGATAAATCCTTCCAGCCCTGAAGCATTTCAATCAATTAAACATAACAGCTGTTAAGAGACCACAGTAATTACAAGGCTAAATGATATCCTTAAATAATCACTTGGGATTTATACATCTTATTCCTTAAATCTTATCATACATACACGGAGGTTTGTTAGAGAGAAAAATAAAATTAATTCTGCGCCTCTCTGCCAGATCTCTCTGGTGTCTTTCCAAGTGTTTAGAAGACTGAATGATAGCCAAAGTCATACATGTACTCTTGGCTATAGTGCTTTTTCTTCAGCTGCCTACAGAAATCCAGTTTATAGAAACCTGCTTATGATAATGTGCTTTATTTTTAACCCTCTTAAATTCACTGCATTTTTTCCCATATAATATGGACAAGTAGTACTGACTTCTGTGGTTTTCCCACTTTACTGTCTTGGCCCTTAGTATCCTAAATAATAGTCTATACTTAGTGCTGTAATAATTGTTCAAAAATCTGACCCTCTACTTCAGTGTAATTTTCATTATAATTAAATTGTCTCCGACTTCTACCATTCACATACATGCTAATTGTTTCCAGTGTTTAAATGCATCCCTTAAAACTTTGGGAAGAGAAGAAATATCAACAATAAGAATTGCCACCTTAAACTGTGATGTCTATACAGGATGCAGTTGTCCAACAATATTTTTTGTGACAGTAGTAAAAGATAAACTGTCGGGGCACAAAAAAAAGGTCTTAAAATTATTAATTAAATTACTGAGCATATGGTAGGATTGACAATTTGTTTTATGATAATTTGAGCTTTGCTAAAATAATGGTCAGAAAGATAGAAACTAATTAGAACACAGCAAGAAGATTGCCAGGCAGCTTCTTTCCAGGTAAGTGAAATTGGGAAGAGTTAGGAGGCTGTGAGAATGACACACACATTGGAGATCAATGACAAGAATTGACTCTTGTAGGAAACCTGGATTAAGTCTGAATTAATGTCCTGTTGTTCACGACATGGGATGGGAAATGCTGCTGGTTTTGTCTTGTATTTGGCTCTCTGATAAACCTCAGGCAGTACCAGTGAATCCAGGGCTATCTTATATTAATTTATTGAGACTCTGTTTGCATCCTGTTAGTTAACTAAACATGTGTTTGCTTCTTCTGACATGTGTGAAATCCATAGAGAAGCATTAGCCATATTATATATGAATGTAAAATGAAATTAATAGTGATGTGAGTTAATAGGCTGGGCTTTGAACTTTGGCTGCAATAGGGAAGATTTCTTGCTTGTTCTTCCCACTCAGACAGAGGGATGGTAAACTTTAGGTAGGTGATGGGAAGATGCTGGCTTCCAACATTGTGAATCCCAGTAGCTGGAATTGCTGAGATGATGGATCACACACCCTGGGGACCTGTTTCCATCTTCACTTAAATTCCTTCTGGTGATTTTGCCAAGGCTGCACCCCACACTGCAGTTTACTTTCCTGTTCCTTTGAAGGAATGAAACCCAGCATGATAGGAGCAGATTGACAGTAAAAATGATGGGACACAGATTTATTATGAATATTTCTCAGAGAGGTCATTCATTAGAATGCACAGCTGACAGTGAAAGTTGAGGTAATGTTTCTTCCCATGGGAACAATGCTGAGCTGGAGAGGACAGAACCCCTTCCTGCGCTCCCTGCTCCCCCTACACTGCAGGCCCTGCTGCAGGTGAGCAGGAAAATGCAGGTGTTTGTCCTGCTGAGTCTCTGCTGCAAAATGGCAGCGATTTAGGGGACCAGCTCCCCCCTCCCCCCGACCTTGGGCAATGCTGCAGCGTCAGTGCACATAACGACCTGGGCATAAGCTATGTTTGCTAGAGCTTTACAGTGGAAATTTTCTCTAAGGTTCTGAAGAGTTCACCTGCTGTGACCTCCTTGCAATATTTATGGAAATGTTTGGCTGAGCTTGTGAGGATCTGTAAATCCCCAAAAGATCTTCATGCAGGATTTCCATTGATTCCACTCGCAGTTAACTTTTACCAAATCCTTGAGTATCTTAAAAAAAAAACAAAAAAAAAGCCCTCAGAGGGGAAGGCTTCAAAAGAAAAAAAAAGGAAATTAATTGGGTGGGAAAAGCAAAACACCTTCTCCTGTTTGAAAATTCAATTCCCTATAACTGTAACCCTTGGTACTCAGAGCAGCAACTTTAATCAGAACTATGGCTGATTTTTTTAGCAATGTTTTTTACTGCAGTCCAGCTTTGCTATTAAAACCCATTCTTCTGTTATGCCTTGGAGGAGAGATGGCTCTGTTGGGAATAACATAAAGCATGTATATTGAATTTCTTTTTTAAAAAAATAGGTTAAAAGAGCAATAGCAACCTTGTCGAAGAGCCTTGGCTGGGGAGCAGCTTGCAGAATCCAATAGCCCTTGGGCTTGCCTTCAATGGTCCAGTCTCCCAGGTGGTTGCCAACCCCTGGAAATATTGTCAGTGTTGATTGTTATTTTTAATTATGAAGTTGAACACTGTAAGTTAGGTGAGAGCTAAGAAGCATGGCTTGTCAGTTAAACTGAGATCTGAAATGCATTAACAGTGAAATTTCCATCTTTTAAAACCCTCTGGGATTTTTTGGAAGAAAGGAAAGGAGAGACATGAATATGATGAAGTTTAAGCAGAGACATAATATGATTTTGGTAAGAAATTGCTATGGAACAGAACTTGAGTTTTTAACCCAGCACAAGTGAGTTCGACTGTGAGCTTCCTGATCAGAGCTGGTTCAGTCTCTGTGTACCTACTGAACAGCACCTTCAGGGAGAAAAGTAGATAACGAAATGATTTCTATTTAAAACATTTCATTGCTTCAAGTTGAGTCTGGCTGCACAAAGTGGAGAAGTAAGCTGAAGAAGAATGATATCAAGAAGCTTCATAGGTAAAAAGGAAATACAGAATAAATCAGGAGTGTCTGACATTTCCCTTTCCACTTGGCATAAACCAGCAGAGCAGCAAGCACTCATTACAAGCAGTGCTGTAGGATAAATTCTCCTGGAAAGATGCTGAATGTTCACTTTTTTCACTGCACCACCTGCCCCAAGGCCAAACCTGTCCAGAATTTTAAGCATGCAGTCGCAGGCAAAAGTGTTAAAACCAAGTACCACTTATTTAGCTTTTCTTGAGTAGGAACAGTCTGGATATAGACACTGAAGTTTCAGGGAACTTGCTATCACATGTTTGTGAGCATGAGTAAAAAATCCGGTGCTGAGCCAAAATCCAGCAGCAACAGGAGGGAGAAGCTCAGGAGAGGGGATCCCTGTGCTACTGTCTGCAGGAAAAATGACACTATATCCCAAATATCTCCTACATCCTTTCAGCAGGACCCACAGACTCTGAATGCTCTCTGGCCAGAAGGTGAGGGAGGCAAAGAGCAGAAGCACAAACTGCATAACAGAACTGTCACCCCCTCCTTTGTCTTTCTGCAGCCTTTGCCTGGGAATCCTGGAGTCTTCATTTATCATCCTGCAGTACTGAAATCTCTCCCTGGAAAGGTTTCAAAGGAATTAGGGAAGAGCAAAGAAGTAAGGAAACTAATCTAGTAACAGAATTCCAGCTCCTCTGATAAATTGCATGCTGGCCTAAGCTTTAGCTGGAATTTCAAGGCAAATGTTAATGGTCTGATAAGACTTATAGTCACGAGAGAGGTTTTCTAAAATGGAAATAGCATTGATAATACAGTGAATGGTTCAGGAAATGATCCACTTTAGACTAAAACTTCAAAGATAGACAGGCAAGGCTCATTTACTGGAGAAACCACCCATGTAAAATAATATGCCTGAAAACTCTCTGGCCAAGGAGACAGCTTATTTCAGAGATAGTCATCCAAGACCTCAGCTAGTGCAAATCAGCATAGCTCGACTGATTGAATCCTGTGAAAACATAATTGGGTAGAGTATCCCCTGCACTCCATTTCTTGGAGAGAGGTAAGGACAGGTCCAGTTCTTGTGGTGAAGAGGGCAGAAGCTGTGACGAGGAGTAATCTACAGGAGAGACATAATGAAAGGGAAATAAATGTGTCTGTCAAAGGATTCAAAACAGTTTGGAACAATAAAAAAAATGCAATATAGCTGTTCATTTTTGAGAAAGTGTCATAAAAAGGCTGATCAAGAGGTCCATCCAACTTTGCAGTAGAAAAGATTAGGTAAAATGATACCATTTTCAGTAGAAAATTGTAGAGAGAAAAAAAGCAAAAGAGCTCAGCTCTCACTCTGAAGAGTAATTACTAAGAGATACCTACTCAAGCTTTGTTCAGTCAGAGATCGTGATAACACTTACAGAGACACAGCCAGACTGTCTGTTTGGCCAGACAGCATTAATATAAACCACATAATTTAGAAACTACCTCTCCAGATTCCATCTCCAGATAGAAATCTGCTAATGAACTATGATTCAGTTATATTCCTAATCAGGAAAAACGTCTTTCAAGCTGTGTTCCAACTGGGCAGTGTTTTGCTTCCTACATCCCAAAGACCAATTAAACATTTGGTATGCAGCTATGCTATAGATAATGAATGTTCTGTACAAATTAAATCAATTTTGGTGAGAAAAATAGCTTATATTCTGCTCATTTCAGTAAAAAGCCAAACTGCTGATTTGCAGGACCCCTGTAAAATGGAGTCCTACACAGAAGAGAGCAGGGATTGTAAATCTGGGTGGCACCATGACAGTTCATGGGGTCGGCCACTGGAGAAATTGGTGCCTGATCTGATTCTGCAGCATGTCAGTCACAGAACAGTGATACCACAGTCTTAGTGGGCCTCCACCAGAGATAGATTTGGCCCACTTAACTCAGGTCTGGAAAGGATGAAGGTCTATCAGAAAAACCTGAAAATAGCTGGAAATATAAATTCATCCATTAATAGAAAGCAGGACTTTGTAACCCTCCTGTCTTATCACATGGGTCTACTCCACTCCTTTTTTACCAGGTCAGAATTCTGCATTAAAATCTTCACTGCCTGAGTTTAAATTAAATCCTCTCCATCCTGGAAAGGAGAAAATACAGAGGAAATCCTAATGCAAAAATATCCATATAGTTCAGAATCAGGACAGAATCCAACCTCTGCACCAGACTTCAAACAGTGAACTACTATTTTAATATACAGAATTTTTTAGGAAGATCAGAAAAAGCTTTCACAATGGTTCTCTCCTGCTATAATCAGGGAAGCCAATTCACTCCAGTCAGAGAAGAGTCATCCTAGCAGTATCTTAATCTTAGTATTTAATTGACATCAGACCATTTATCATCCAGGTTTCTCCCCAGAGATATTTGGGCTTACATATGTGTTCAAAACACAGGGTGGGGAAAGCTGTTTGTTTGTGCCTGTGATTTGTATCTTTTGTTGCCAGATATTTTGGAGCTTCTTATTTTTTAGGCTGTTTCCTGATGGCTTGAATTCTGATTACTTATCCTCAGGAACTCAGTATGATATTAGTTCCACTGATCTTGTTGACTTTGCTTTCATGTGCAGCGGGTAACGCTGGGGAAAAGCAGAAAGGATGGAGTCATTATGGATTCTGAAAGAAGTAAAAACAAACACCCACCACAGAACACTTGGAAGAGCACAGGAGACCCTGCAGCACAGCTCTGCTGTAACAACCCACTCATCCCCACAAGCTTTATCTTTTTGAGTGGAAAATATGTGGGCAATAGAGACAAGGTTGTGTGAGAAATGCAGGCTAAGCCTCCAGGTAAAGGTAAGTAAGTCAGTGCTTTTCAACAAAAAGAAGAGGCAAAAGGAAATGCACAGTGCTGGACTGAAAATCCTG
The DNA here is from genome assembly GCA_013397075.1 of Rhabdornis inornatus. Taxonomy (NCBI): domain Eukaryota; kingdom Metazoa; phylum Chordata; class Aves; order Passeriformes; family Rhabdornithidae; genus Rhabdornis; species Rhabdornis inornatus. The sequence continues at coordinate 1,512,020 of VWZS01010362.1, read as the reverse complement.
ACAGATTTCTGTTCCCTGATCTACCCAGTCTTGAGGGAGATGTCACTCTAGGAAAGCATTAGTCTCTGTCCTCATGTACTCAGTCCATATTTCAGTTTTTTGAATCAGTTGTAGAATGGACAAGATTTGCAGTGGTTCTTAGATGCTGCTTGGTTGATTTAAATTTTTTTACAGGCCTGGAGAAAGGAGATATTTAGGTCCAAGGAAAGTCAGGCAGGACTCTTGAACAGATTGCCCAGATAGTTTGTGGTTTCCCTCACTGGAGATACTCAAGAACGGTCTGGACACAATCCTGTGCCATGTGCTCTGGGATGACCCTGCTTGAGCAGGAAGGCTGGACTAGATGCCCCACTGTGGTCCCTTCCAACCTGACCCATTCTGTGTTTCTGTGATTCTGTGACTGTGACTTTCCTGTTTGGAAAAGCATGTCACTGGATGCGTATCTCTATGTTATGAAATGATTTTGAAAATCTGATCTTGTTTTGTTTAGCTCATGCTGTCAAAACCCTTGTTCTAAACACTGCAGCTCCCAGGCTGGACTCAGAAAGTCTAAGCTAATAGAAGTTGATCAGGAAATAGAAAGCAGGAACACTTCCTCCTATTCTTACACACCTCTTATCAGACCCATGTGGAGCCTGCCACATACTTACCTACACATCTTCCTAAACGCAAGTTTAAGGCACAAGGAGAAACCTCACCTGGAGATGTCTGGGATTTTGCTCCCTTATTATGCCCTATAAGGTGTAGCAAATTTGATCTTTTTCAACTGTGAGCTCAGCACTGCAACTCCTTATTAAAGAACTGTTCTTCTTTCCTGAAGCATCCAGCAATTTCTTGGCATGAGAAGTTTCCTGTCTCTGATAAGGCTTTTTTTTACAAATCGAGGCTGTTTTGTATTGCAAGGGAAAATCTCTTTTGTGTGGTCTCTTCAGCTTGTTACATGGTAGAATGCTTAGATAGAAAGCAAGAGGGAGAACAGGAGCTCTGGTGCTCAGGGAAGAGGCTGCTGATGACCTTGATTTTGCAGATCCTCAAGGTATCAATCAGAGAAAATGTAAATATTTTACAGCAGAAGTGTGGCATACAAAACTAACTTATCAGTGGAACCAAAGGTGAGCAATCCAGCAGTTTTTAGGTAGTTTCCCTATGCTAAGACACTACCACTGAAAAAGCAGCCAAGGAAATCAGAGGGAAAACATGCACCCAAATCTATGCATATTTCAGCTGGTGGAACTGGAATATCTTATTCACAGCATATGCCAGTAATTGCTATTTTACAGCACTCCAAACTACATTAGTGTTTGCATTGATACATTTGCACTGAGGTCCTCTCAAAGCTGCGTTTCCCCAAAATCTCATTTTGCCAAGGAGGACCTGCTGAGCTGTGCTGATACACAGCTCTGCACACTCAGATGCTGACATTTGAGTGACCCATTGATGATCTTATTGGCTAAGTGCCATGGGAAGAGATTGAGTGCCCATTTGATAGAACCAGGAGATGAAAACAGGTGTCCAGGCTTTGATCCTTCTATTTTACAACTGGGTTCATATCCTTCAAAATCTCTCTATTTAATTGGCATCTCCCAGAGAAGCAAAAAGCCTGGAAAGACAAGGGCAGAACTTCACATGAGAGGAGAAAGCTGAAGCAAAGACAATAAAATATTTTGCCTGGCTAACAGAAGCTGAATAATTGGATTTGAATTCGGAATGGCAATCTAAACTCGGGACTGAATAATCAGGTATTTTGGGGGTTTTCCATCCCAGACTGTTAAAAGGGCTGAAGCAGGCAGGCAGGTGCATGCTCATCTCTACCATTGCAGCTTTGAATTTGTGTTGTCTTGTGTTTAGAAACTCTCCCTTATCTGGCAGGGTTCCTCTGCTGAATTTAATGGGAATATTTTTTATTTCCTCTGAGACACGATTTAAGGCTCCTGCAGTATTCAGAACAGCTGTGCAATGTAAAAAAGGGAAGGGACTGTAGAAAATGAAAGGAAAAGGCAGAGTTAGTGAAAATAAAGCTGAATGGGACAACAGTGAGGTATATAAAGAATTGCAAGCATGACTCTTGTTAAGGCTGCAATCCAGAGCTTATTAATTTGTACAGATTCTTTCCCTTTTATTTAGTGGTCTTTTAAAACCCCATATCGTGGGTTAGGATCAATAGAGCTTTTTTTTAAAACCAGTTTTCCAGTGTATAAATCCTACTGGTACATAGAACCAGAAATGGAAGATGTAATAGTGTTGATCCCTTCCCAGAGCAAAGGAATGACCTGCATCATTGTGGAGAGCCCATCAGTCTACTCAAGGCAATTTGTAATGAGATTTTGTGTGGTGTCAGCTGAGCTGCATATCAGGGAATAGAAGGACAGAGCAAATTATTGAGACAGACAGGCAAAATTTGCTTGAAGAAGTAACTATGCAGTTAGAATTTGTTTTATGGCAGCTACACAGGACTGAAAAAATCTGGTAGAATACTGATAAATGGCTAAAATGAGTATTTTTTTGATGAGCACTATGGATCCCCATATTCTCTGCCTTATCCCGTGTACAGATCATTCTATCTTCCTGTGAAAGGTCCACAGGGAAAAAATCCACAGATCCAGAAACTTTGCTGAGAAAGAACTCATGAACTTGTAATTGAAGATCTTCAGCAAAAACAGGAGATGCTTTCCTACCCTTGCCCAAAACAGTTTCTGTAGAAAGAGCTGTTGAAGACAAATGTCATGCTTGGAGAAATACTTTTATTAAAGAGGTAGACAGTCCACAGGCAATGTTATAAGTCAATTTTTAGGTGTCTTGTGAAAGTAATAAATAGAAGCAAATGTGCAAGTAGGGGACAGTACCGTGGCAGTCCTCTGCAAAACAAAGCAACACATACAAACCAAAAAATACAAAACAAATAATTGCAATGTTGTATAGCAATTCCTAAAGGGTCCTGTCACTGTGGTTATAGTCATCCAGTGATTGCAAAACACCAGAGCTGCACTCACACGTTTAATGTTTCTCTGCTGTGGCACAGCAGCAGTCTTGGGGCACAGCCATCTTGGGACATCCGTGGCTCTGGCTATGAGAGGAGACATTGAGTGACAGGGAGGCAGTTGCTGCAGAAATCCCCAGCCAGTCACCCCGTGGGAAATATGCAGTCTTACTGTAAGAGTGAACTTGTTGGATTGCAGTTCCTAGTACCAGCCTCTGCTCACCAGTCTTTCTTTAAAATAAAGCAAAAATGACAGGCAGTCAGCCTAACTCTGTATTAGAAATTAGCACGGCTGAAGAAATCATGTTTTCTGTAAATAAAATGGAAGGATCGTGACTATGTTTTTTGCCACCTAAGCAGCTTGATGTCCTTTATTAAGTTCTTTGTGTAGAATATAGAGAAAGAAAGAGAAGAATTAAAAAAGCATTCCAGTTGTGCTACAGTGATAAGCTAATATATCAGTCCATGAGGAGCAGAACCACAGAGTGCAAAGCTGTGTATGCTACAGTGTTGCTGAAATTGCATTATTAGAGAGTAGATTTGGCTTTGTTCTGCACAGCAGAGCCTGAAACAGTAAAAAAAACGTATGCAATTATTCTCTATGTGAATTCTAACAAGCAGCATCATGTGAAAGAGAGAGATCCTTCAATAGTGAGGGATCTGGGGAAGGGAGACTTAACAGACAGTTCGTAAGTCATGTGGCAAGGGCACAAGTGGCTTACAATCCATCCAGCTTTTGATTCAGCACCCCTCTCTGCTGATTTCTGGGGTGAGCTTCAAAAAGCTATGACAGGTGACTCTGAGAAACCCTTCTCTAACTGTCTGTAGCAATTCCTCCTGGAGGTACTCACAGTTACTCCTCTCTGCCTCATCCTAGAAGGCTGAATTCTCAGAGGTGGGAGCAGTCACAGTGTCCTCATGCTTCGCTTCCCATGGCAGCCCTGCTCTCAGCGGGAGTTTGATGTGTCACTGACAGTGAAATCCAGAGCCACCAGCCCAGGAGGGTGTATGGGGGAATGGGCTGACCTCGTTTCATCCCAAGCCAGGGATGATACTCAGGGCTTTTCTTAAATGTAGGTGATAAAGATCAGAGGCAAGTGGAACATGAACTTACTTCTGTTTGGGGGGAAGCCTTGAATTTTTCCTTCTCAGGAGAAGTGTGTTTAACAAAATACAAACTTCTCAATTATATGTGTAACAAGCTGCTGCAAAAACTGCCACGACTTCAGTTTCCAGCAGAAAGAGAAGAGCCTGCTTTTACTGATACAGGCTTGCAAGCGCAGGCATTTGTAGAGACTCTGTGTCCCCTCCTGCATTTTGCATCCCATTTTTACTACTTTATCTTGGATTTGGACTGACACTATCACTGGAATCCTAGTGGAATCACATATCACTGGAATGGGGACAGTGTGCCTATGTGCAGTTTTTTACCTGCAAGACCAGCATGTCAGCACAGCATTTGCAAATGTTAGTGCCACAGGAATGCCGTGGAAAGGACTCATCAGTATGCATGCAGTAGCTGCTGAGCACAAATATGTATGAAATTCTGATCATTGGTATTGAAATGGAGATCCTGAATATAAATTAGGAGGCTTCTAAATACATCAAATTTCAGTTAAATGAGAGCTAAGTAAATACTGCATTTTTAAATTATAGTTGTCTTCCATGTTAAAAAAGGAAATCTGATGTTAGTTGGTTCTTCAGACTAGTTAAAGCCCTTTAGGAAAGTAAAAGATACATTATTAACAGAGACATTTAAATTTGAAAAATAATTGCCTAGGCATAAGCAAGACTTTTATCATGCATGTGAAGCTTTTAAATCTTTAGATCTTGTTGAGATATGGCAGATAGGATATAAAAATGCTTATCTGTGCAATTATTTTTTGCTCAGGGAATAAATGCTTAAGTAAATTGGTTATCCTAAACAAATAAAAAACCCTAAACAGAGAGAGAATTCACTGTATCTTTTTCCAGCTACCACTTGTTAGGGCTTTGTCTTATGGTAGCTCCCTGAAAACCATTAAACATTGGATATTTTCTTCTTCCCTGAACATTAAAGAAGAGAGAATTCCCATCATCAGGGGTGTAGAAAAACCACCATCAATTTTTTCTCAATTCCCTTTGCAGAGGAGTTGAAATGCACTTTCCCTTTGCATTGTCAGCTGTAATCTACAAGCAGCTCTTCATATAGTTAATAGACAACACTGCATAGGGAAGGCACCAAAAACTTTTTTTTTTTTTTGGTTTATCAATCCTCATCTAGCAAACCTCTTTAATTAACTATTTCTGTAACAGAAGCTTTTAATTCAACCAGTGAGAAACACACAGTGTGTTAGTACTGCATATGTTCAAATCACCATGATGTAAATATTTTATTAGCTTTCTGTTCATCTTAAGCCAGTCTATGCTTAACATGTCAAATAACTGTGGAAAAGGAGACTGTAAGGAATAGTAAAAGAAATAATGGGAGAGCATGTCTAAAATTCAGAAGTGGCTGGGAGTAGAAATTCAGAAGGCAGTACTTTACTCCTAGAGTATTATCTCAGTCTCTCAAATAACAGAGGTACAAAATGCATCTGTGAAATCGAGCCCTATCTTTGTGTATGGACACAAGGGGATTTGGGACAACAGTCACAGATACATAAGAGAGCACTGCCTTCACTCTTCACAGTTCAAAACATATTTGTTGTGTCTAAATTGTGGGTAGACAGTTGCTAGGCATTGAATGCTTGTTTTTAATGATTATACCTATACAACTAGATTTCTGAGAAAACCAAAATAAGAAGCTTTCTTTTGCTGTAATTTCACAGTTAAATGCTAAAACAAGGGCACTGCTGGAGGTATCAGAATACAAAAGACACATTGCTTAGTGTGCAGTACAGGCATGTGGCAGCACATATGGCATTACACGTGAACATCAAACAATATGCTCAGACCGCAAAGAGTTTGCAGGAAGTCAGGGGAAACACAAGTAGGTGACAACAATGACGTGCAGTGTAAGAGGAAAGTGGAACCAGTGGAGCATGAAAATGCATTCACTCCCCTTCTCCCAGGATGGAATACAGAATACAGTTGAAAGCAGAGAGGATTGTCTTCAGCAGATCCAGGGGCTGTATCTGGGACTGTCAGGATAAACACAGCTGTTGGTTTGTTGGTGCTTGTGTCCCCATCCTGAACTTCTGTGGATGCTCACTCAACACCCTCTGTGACTCTAGAATGAGGAAACACTAGAAAGCAAAGGTCATTTTTTGAGGATCCCAGTTTGTACACAACCCATAATGTACAGCAGCAGGTCAGAGTGCTCATGCCTGACACGCTTAAACAACTGTATAAAGGTTTGAAGTAGCTGCACTTACAGTTCCACCACAAAGACAGTGCCTCTACTTTACAGATCATCTCGTGCCAATGCTGCTTTGGAGACTGAGCTAATACTGCTGCTTCTTAAATCCTCAGAGTCTCAGGTAAAGTCTTACTTGAAGTCTGGTTCATGCCTGTAGCAAAAGTCTTTGTCATGAAACAGAATAAATACCTTTAAAAGTTCATTTACACGATTTGAAAAGGACTTTTATTTGGAAATGGCACTTTCCATAACAATCTTGGTTGAAAGGCAGAGCTACACATAAATAAATATACAGCAGAACACCAGGTGAGGCAGGTGTATCAGCTTATAGAAAACTTTCTTTTTGTGTTTTACAGTGCTCTCAAAGCACCTCTAGCATTCACACTTTTTGCAATCACATAATTTCATTCATTGCAGTGGAATTTCTCCACTTACACTGATGAAATAAGGAGACTGCAGGCCGTATTCGTACTGGGAGTCAGGGCAGGATGTCAGGATAGCAGTCTGTCACTTGCTGTGGTAGGCATAAAATGAAGAGGATGTCAGGACAAAGAAACAGTCTCCAATATCAGTCTTAAACCTGAGGATTTAACAAGTAGCGGTTGAAAACATTTCTTCGATAAAAGAATTCTACAAGTCAATGGCAGTAAGTTCTGTTGCTGATTATCTGGTCTTTGTGATATTTAATTACCCAATATTTCATGGCAATATATTTCCTCTTTCTAGTTGGAATATGTGGTTAGAAGTAAAATCAGGAGCCTTTCAAAAGGTGAATTATTTGGAGTGGCTGAAAATCATCCCTCTAAGAGAAGTACTTACAAGCACAAATCCTGCTGAAATTTAGGAGACATCCTGACACTTTGTGCTAACCCTAGGTGGGGATCCAATATGTGTTTTTACAGGCTCTTTAATGATGATACTATTTATACAATCAGTAAGTGTTTTTAAGAAGAGAAGGCTTGGAAAAGACTAACAACATTTCAGTGGAATGGCATTTCCACCTGCAGCTGTCACAGTTAATGTTTTATTGATAAGATGCAGGTCTTGCTGACTACCATACATATCCTTTGCTTCATTTCCTTTGCAGGCAGCAAGAATCCATCATTCACATTTTTCTCTTGGCCTACAACTGTCTAAGGCAGTATTCTCAGTATACAGTACTGGAACAATATAATATCTCATATTATTAAGTTGATGGTTAAATGCCTGATCCTGTTGTTTAAGCCCTGTCAGTGAGCACAGGGGCTTCACAAAATTTTGGAGCCACATGAACATCTGAGACTCTTGATTTAGGAAAGAAAAACTGCTGATCATCTGCAAAAGCAATCAATTATTTTGTACCTTTCTCTCTTCTCACCAAGAGTGCAAAAGTGAAGGTCTAGACACAATGAACAATGATAAAGGTGACAGAAATGTTCGTGTACAAAGTCACGCTTTTTTCCAAAGCTGCTAGGGTGGAAATCTAAAAACCAGTGGAAGAGTGGGCTCAGCATCTCCAGTGAGGCAGAAATAGTGCACAGAACTTCACTCTGTGCAAAGACCTGTGCACTGTTTCCACATCCCTTGGGTGCAGTACTGGCCCTCTCACTGGGAATAAATGAGTTCTTCAGTTCACCTACCTTCATTCTAATTTCTAATTCACTGACTCAACTCACTGGTCACAGTCATCTCTTGTTTCTGTATGGGCATCTGAACTACTCCTTATCATATGTCACTCCTCTTAACTGAATCCTTTTCACATAGTTGTAGAAAATAACTTGTATTTTTTTGATAAGGGCATAAAGAGAAGCTTGACTTGAGGTACAACATGGAAAATTGGGAAGGGAGGCCTAAACTTCTGCCACTGATGGATAACTCAATAAAAATGCACAGAGGATTTTTGTATGTGTATCTCTGTCACTCTAAAAGAAAACTGACCGTGGCAAATGTACAAACTCATATTTTGGTTTTTCTTTAATTCATGTAAATTATAAAATTAGTTACTAACATGTACTTTAATAACATATCCTGTATCTCACACCTATTTTTGAGGATGTTAAAACAAGAATGAACTTTGTGATGCATAAAATTATCAGCAGAAACAGTTCAGTAGAACAAAGCAATGATTACTACAATGTACAAACATGAAAACTGCCCTGAGGACATCCCTTGAACACAGTATTATAAGGAACGATATGAATTGAGTTTCCCATGTCGCTGAAGTGTCCTGCTATAAAACTGCCATCACTCAAAGCAAAGCTGGAAAGTTGCCTTCTGGCAGAGTGGAATCCCTCAAGAGCACGGGCATTGATCACACCCACCCAGTGGAGGACAGCAGAGAAATCTGTCTGTGTCCATTCTGGGTCACAACTGTTTTCTTACTAGCCAGCAGCTCCAAACTCTTGCATATTTTCATTGGACCTGCTCCTTCTGCACATTCTGTTTTTAGTGACAAGTCATTTCAACTGCATGTTTGAGAAGTAGATCTGGTGTCCCTGCTCATTGCTTTAAGAGTGCAGTTGCTGAGGTCTTGCCGGGTTGTTGCTCTGTTCTCTCCAGTGTTGGCTTCATTCAAGGATGTGTGAGCATGCATGTGTACGAAAGAGAACAAGCGAGCAGACAGGGATGAGGGAGAGAATAAACCAACAAGCATTAGCCCTTTCTTTAAATTATTTTCTCAAAAATGCAAAAATGCCTTCTTGGTTTTTTTTCATTTTTTGTTTTCCCAGACTTTTCATTCTGCTTTACAAGTAGGGGAATCTTATTTTCCCCTTCAGAGAGATAGAAAACTTGAGACAAACACAGTTATGCCAGAAGTTATTATGTAATTTCTCTGCTTGTTTGGTTGGGTTTTTTTAATATTCACAAAAAATATTCCCTCCTCTGATTAATGATATCCAAAATTTCTGCATACAAAATACTTTTTTAGTTTTTTTCCTTTCTTTTTTTTTTTATTGCTTGAGCTATAAATTGGCCTTAAAGTGTAATTCTTGAAAGTGCAGAGACTGAGTCATTTGCAAAAAAAAGCATTTAGATGAAATCCAAGTCAAGATTCAATATGTTAGTGCTATCTGAGGGCAGCTTTGAAAAAGATAATTAGCTGCCCTTGCTCTTAAATTTCTGTTTGAACCTGTATATTGTCATCTTCGGAAGTTCTAAGAAAGTTTAGTTACATGTTTTGTTTTACTGTTGCAGCAGGAACTTACCACAAAGCGATATTTTAAAGCGGGTCAGTAAAACTTTGATCTCAAATTTTCAAATCTAGCCTGACATACAGCACCTTAAAGAGGATCTGATTTACAGTCAGTGCATGCTCAGCACTTTCCAAGGCAAAGTTCCCCTCTTGTCTTTCAAGCTGAATGTTCAAAAAGAGAAGCATCCCAAAACATCAGACACATTTTGGAAGTCAAAGTGAATCTTTGCTATGGCATATTTGGTGTCACTGACTGATTTCCTTTTTTCTCTGCTTTACTAGGGATTAAGATACAGAGATTACAAAGCCTTTCTTGTAGCCCCTGTATGAGGAATAGAATAGGAGGCCCTGTAAAAAACCTCTCATGTTTATGTTCATTATTTTCAAGAGCTCTAGCTTATTTGTGTGTCTGTAAATAACCATTTAGCAGCAGTAGGAGTTCTCCATGGAGCAAGTCTGTTCCATTACATTGAAGCACCAGCCTGAAGGAGGATGCCTGATCAAACTGTCATCTGCATCTTTCAGACTTCACACCTGCTTGGAGTCAAGACAGTTTTCTATTCATAGGCTCTCTCCCTTCATCACACTGGCCAAAGCGATTCTTAATAGTAGCACTGAGCTGCAACAGCAGGTAATTCAGACTTGTACAGAAAGGACAAGCTTCTACTGATGCAGATGCAGGCAAAACAACACAGTTCTTACACTGAAACCTTTTCACTGCTAGTACAGCCCCGAAGACAGAGTCTGACTTCCTGCCATGATATGCATTTATTCATTCCTTTATCATCACAGAGCAAAAGTGGTTTTCACCTGTCACAGAACTCCTGGAACTCATCTTCGTGTGCCAGTGGCAGAAGGGTTTCTTTGAAACTCTCACGGGAGAGCCATTTGCATGCAGCACATCGTGGACATGTTCCAAATGCTGCTGCACCACAGGCATACCAATGCAGAGGGCTTATAAAATAGGGTTTGTCGTGGCTAGTCCTTGAGAGGTGGCATATTGGGAAGAGAAAAATAAAGGCATTAATTGAGACTGTAGCTATTCTCCCCTTAAGAGAAACATGTCCTCTGCCTGCCAATGGCAGTGCGAGTCAATGCCAGCTGACAGAGACCTTCACACGAGGGATATCTGAAGAGACAAGTGGGAGTGTACATGGACTAAGGGATTAATATGGAGTGACTCCAAGATTTGCACATATTATGTGTAAGGCCTTTTATTCAGGGGGTGCAGATGCGCGTATCAGTGCATCTATAGCTTAGTTTATGTCTAGTAAGTAAAGAAGTGGCAAATGAGCAAAAAAAAGAAAAAAGGGCTTTGCGACACAGAAAGAACTTGCACAACTGTGTTACAGGATCCATACAAATGCAGGGATTAATGGACAGAAAGGCACAGAGTTGAAGAGTGTACTGTACATTTTCAGCATCTTGCTTTTTGGCCATCACAGATCCTGTAGCTGGCAGAAATAACCAGCAATGCAATTCATCATTTTACTGTATAGAAGGTCCTTTGCATTTATCTTCTTTCACTGATGTGATACACAAAACTTGGTGATTTCTGGGTATTTAATTTTCAATTCAATAAAATATATTTACTGTAGTCTCAAGGTATGTGCAACTTGCAAAAAGTGATTAAAACACTGGGAACTGACATAACAGTTCAACATAGAATTTCCCAGACAGGAAGGAGAAGAAATGTTAGTGTTCTGACCACCTAACTGGCATAAACATATTTTGACTCTTTCAAAAATATTTTTAATATTTTGAATTTTCTATTCCCTGCTGATTTGAGCACTAATTCATGGAATTGCATTGGTGGTTCTGCTATAGGAAAAAAGACTCCAAGACTGAAAACAAGACACTATTACTTCTTCATCATAAAAGAAAAGATACACACACAGATTGAGGCTGGAGCTCTGAGTCAGGAATTTCCTGTAGGATGTGCTTCAGCTTGGGGGACCAGAAAAGGTAGTTTAAAACCCTGTTATGAGGAAGCTTAAATTTGTCATATATGGAGCCACATTCTTATGTCAAACAGAGCTACTCAGGCTGGAAATATTTAATAACTTCATTAGTGTTTCACTGAGGTATTAGTGAACATGATTGTTAAATTTGCAGACTAACACCAGGATTGAAGGGCTGCAAGCATTTTGGAGGATAGGATCAGTATTCAAAGCTAAGTTATAAATTAGAGAAATGAACAGAAAAATTGTGAAGACAACTTGATAAGAACGAGGACAGCACTTGATAAGAACAAAGACAGGTAGGAATGATGGCTGCAGGAGCAGAACTGAGTGACAGACTTCTGCAGGCAGGAATCCAGAGAACTTCAGCACATCCTAAATTGCACTTCAGTCAACAGTGCTGTACTATTGTCCAAGTAACAAACACCACTTAAAGCCCTGAAGATGAGGAGTATAAATGCCCCAGGCTTCCCTCTCCTCTGCTGGAATGGTCTGACCCATTTGGCGCTTAAGGAACACTTGGATCACTTACTGATCAATGATGGTAGCCAGAAGGATGACAGATCTAAAAAACTATGGCTTTGAGGAAAAACTGAATAAATTGAAATGGTCCAAGGATGTCAGGGCTGATGGGGGTGGGGAGGAGAGAAAACAAATTGCCATGTAGTAATAAGAATCTTCTTTCTTATATCTGTACTCTGTCAGTAGTATTCTGTTATCATTGGACTTCTAAGGAAATATCTCTAGACAGCAGCGTTTACCTTTTCTTGCTCGTCTACAGTACGAAAATATTTATATTGGTTTCCTTACTAGATAGATAGGAGGATGTCAAATAAGTCCCATTTTTCTAGGCCAGTTTGACAGAGAGAATTAATGTATTGCTGTTTATTGTTATGCAGTATGGCTTTAAAGTTGAAATTCAGTCAAAATTACTGACTTTGTGATGGAAATATCAAAGCTGGAATTAGACTTTGTATTTAGCTGCCTCTAGTAAAAGAAGTTTCCCATACTTACTTTCAAGTATCTAACTCAGCAGAGACAGGAAAGTTATGAATGTTGTTAGTATGTGGCCTGTTAGCATTTCACATTTATTTTAATTGTTTATTTTATGGTATTGCTTAGATCATTCTGGGATCCACATCCATTAGGGCATTAGTGACTTTCCTTTTCCTTGTCTTGTCACTCACTTTACAGCAATTAAGTTGCCCTCTCTTTATCTGATGAGCACTGGATTTATGTCCAGGGTATATAGAGTGGTCTACACAAAGACAGACAGTGCCCTTCATTTACAAACTAGCTGTTTATTTTCAAGGTTGTTTATTAGGGGCATAGCTAACATTTCTAGTTAGGATATTTTATTAAAAGTTGAGTCAAAGTTTTGAGCTTCAGCCAGCTACGAATGGATAATACTTTGCAGGGCACCTCCAGTAATTATAGCAATTTTCTTGGAATAACATGCTCTTCCATGGAGTCCATCTGTAATTATTTATCTCATTAATGGGATTATCATCTTTTATCAGCATGACTATGTGCAAATGCATTTCAATATAGAGATACAATGCTAATGCCTTGTGTGTGTTTTTATATTTTTTTTTCCAGCTTTTGAAGTATTAATATGTTAAGAATGTATCTGTGCAGCAAAGATACTAAAATAATTTCCTTTCACTATCCTAGGACTAGTACGTCTATCATCATTGCAGGTGCATCCAGCTTCATTGAACTGCTTTGCCTTGGTGTATTTCATGCTGTGTTTACACAATGGTTATTTTCCCCAATATTCTTTTTTTGGAAAAATATTCTTTTCTTATTTTGTTTGGTCTGATCTTTTCCCTTTTGTTAGTCTTTCATTTTGTTCACTAACCTAATACTGTTCGAGTACAAAATGAATTTAGATCTTGACACTGGACTTTGCCTTCCTGTAACTCAGTGAGTTTTGGAAATTTTACATGAGCAATTACTAATTCTTCTATTCCTCCTTGAGAACATGATCTTTTATTTTCAGAGACTTCAGTGCTGCATAAGTTTGCTATTTGTCTAAAGAGAGGTTTACAGTGTTGTTGCTACTGACTGGAAACATGCACTAAAAGCTGTTTTGGAGTATTCTACTCTTAAGCAAATTGCAACTTTAAAAAATTTTAAGTTTGAGTGAGTAAAATGCCCTTCAGCTGGCTATTTAGTCGGCTAACAGCAGAGGAATAATGTTTGCATTAGAAGTATTGTTCATCTCTGAGAGCTGCCCCTCAGGGAAGCTCTGAATTTGTATCCTGGTGCTTGTCCACTGACACCTTTTCATCTTTCCCTGTTTCCTCCTGTCTTTTTCCCACAAAACTGATCCCACTACGAATCAGTTCTTGTGACATGTATAAAAACCTGTCCCCAGAAACTCAGGAACAGTGATTGGTATTGGAGATGAGGAAGCTGCGAGGGTGAATTGAAAGGATGTGACATCTCTGTTCTCCACTTCTGCATTATGGCTCCTATTTTCCTCGAGGAAGGAGACAAATGGGGCTTGTTTCCAAGCTAGTGAATATAAAGTTGAAGTAATTGCATCTGCAAATATGTGGTCATGGTTTATATGGTTGAAATAAATGACATTGTGTCTCAGTGCTCAGTGATGCAGAAAACAGAGTTAGAGACAGAAGCAAAATTTTTTTCTTTTTGTCTTCTCCCTGATTAACCAACATGTCGCGTCTTCCTTTTATCTGAACTCTACCTTATATGATGATAACCAGCTGTGTGTTCACTGGGGTAGAATCTGCAGCAAAACACCTGTGACACAGACATTTGCAAGGTATTTTAATGGTGCTCCTCCAACATTAAACGTGGTCTGATTTGTTATTCATTTTGTGAAATCCTGAGCATGCAACACATAAAGCAACATATCAATTTGTTGTGCTTTAGCAAACAAACAGTGTTTGTAAAAGAGCCAAAACAAATCTGCTGCTTGCCATGTCTTATGGATATGTTGCTGTCCTTAAAAGTATTGAGCTTTCCATCAGTGTGCTATGTAGAGTTCAACTTAATGCTTTAGTAGTACATTTTATTACCTTTATATCTAATAAATACTTTGGCACGGTACAATTAAGTTACATTTCAAAGAAAATTTAGAATTATAGAATCATAAAATTGCACTTCAGTTTGTTACATCACAGGAAAATGGTCTTCATTTTCAGGAGTTGTGTTACTATACTTACTATTGATTCATGGCTAGTTTTTGTGAATAAAAGCAACATTTCTCTCAGACTAAATTTGGGTTGATCATGAAATATAATCTTTCTGTCTTGTTCACAGGAAGGAGCCCTTAGATGCTTGTGTAGTAAGAGCAACCTGCCCCAGGGCAAGAGCTGCCTGCTGTAGCTCAGGCTGGACTGAGCACATCTCTTTTCTCCTCTGGCATGGGGATGGGGACGGAGTATCCCTGCTGCAGCTTTGTCAGATCTGTGAGCTTGTTTGAGTTGGTGCCTAGCATCTCCACGGGACAGGCTGAGTTTGCTGGCTGCTTTCAAACAGAAGTGTTAGAAGGGTTTTATGAGAACAGTAGGGGAGATGGGCTGACCCTGGCTAATGCCAGATGCCCCCCAAAGCCACCCTTGCCACTCCCCTCCTCAGCTGGACAGGGGAGAGGTGGTACGTATAACAAAAGACCTGTGGGCTGGGATAAGGACAGGGAGAGATCACACACCGGTTACTGTTGCAGCAAAACTGACTCAACCCGAAAAAATTAAATTTATTCACTACCAATCAAAACCAGAAATAAAACCAAATCTTAAAACACCTTCTCCACACCCCTCTCTTCTTCCCAGACCCAACTGCACTCCCCATTTTCTCTCTCTCCTTTCCACCAGCGGCTCCAGGGGACAGGGAATGGGGGCTGTGATCAGTTCATCACAATTGTCTCTGCTGCTCCTCCCTCCTCAGGGGAAAAACTTATCACACTCTTCCCCTGATCCAGCATGAGGTTCTTCCCACAGGAGACAGTTCTCCACAAAATTCTTCAACATGGGTCCTTCCCCCAGGCTGCAGTTCTTCCCAAACTGCTCCAGCGTGGGTCCCTTCCATGGGGTCACAGCCTCCTTTGGGCATCCCCCTGCTTCAGCCTGGGGTTCCCCATGGGCTGCAGGTGGATCTCAGCTGCACCATGGAGCTCGATGGGCTGCAGGGGCACAGCTGCCTCACCATGGTCTGCACCACAGGCTCAGGGGAGTCTCTGCTCCTTCCCCACTGACCTTGGGGTCTGCAGGGTTGTTTCTCTCCCATGTTCTCACTCCTCTCTCTGCTGCTGTTCTGCTACAGTTTTTTACCCCATCTTTCTAAAATCCATTATCCCACAGGCTCTACCTTTCTTACTAATGGGCTCAGCCTTGGCCAGTGCTGTGTCTGTCTTGGAGCCAGCTGGCATGGGCTCTATTGGACATAGGGGACACTTTTCACAGATGCCACTCCTGGATCCATGCCCCCCAAAACCTTGCCAGGCCAACCCATCACAATAGGGAAGAACATCTCCATGTGGGCACACAGTCTACTTCTGGACCTGTAGGGTTGAAAAGGATGCATTGGAGTATCCTTCCATATTCTGTACAAAGTAAAGAATCATGGTGTACTGCATGAGAGAGAAGCACACAGACAGCAATAGCTGCAGTGGAAATCTATTCCTCCTTTTCCCAACCCATTTGCAGCTGCAAAGAATGTAGTCTGGGAACCCTCAGCACTTCTGCATAATTTTGCACTTAGTAATGATTAAAAATTTGCTCATTTACTGATTTCTGAGGAGTTGGTTCCAGTTCAGCTGTGGATAAGTTATTTTTCCAGCTGCACCTAAATGATAGTTTTCATATTCAGCACCATGATTAATGATTTCAGAAACAATGAGATAAAAATATAGTTTTCATCGGCATATTTCTAGTCCTTGTGAATCTGGAAAGTTTCTGTAAATAACGTAATCTTATCTTTAATTGTATTGGTTATTTGTGTAGGTTTCTTTGTCCTTGTTGATGCCTCACCTGAATGCTGTAAAAGGGCTTCTAGCTGGGTGCCATGTGTTTAAGTAGCCACTGTCCTGGCTCATACTGGTCATATGATACAGTTCAAAGGCAACCTGCCTTCAATGCAAATCTGGAGTAATCCCACTATCATTAATCAAAGTACTCAAGAATTATACCAGTTCAAATGAGAATAGAATGTAGTGCTGCATCACAAATACAAAGCAATCCCATTGAACTCAGCCCTCAAAGTAGTCACCACAGATGTATTATAGAGCTATGGCCACACAAAATCACTTCTCAGTAGTTCATTCATATGTGTTTGTTTTTATTCCCAGAAAACCTGAAGTGCCATCAAACTGTAAATAAAATTCATTCCATCAGAATGTGAAATCTTGAAATATTCAGCTTCAGGCTAAGTCTTACTCCTCAAGCATCATTCCTTTGTTTGAAAGCTGTTCTCTGCTGCAGATTGAGTTACTGTGTTGTCAGAACCACTTCCTGGGGCACCCAGATCAAGGACATGTGTCTTCAAAATCCCTTGTTTTCTTTAGGAAGTTTTATTATTAATAGATGCCTTTAGCAGATAGTGAATCTTTTAATTGCCAATTTCCAGTCTGTAGAAATTGCTCATAATTCACCAGAGCAATAGTTATCATTAGCTTGTAAAGGCCTTTTGTTTGCTCCTGCCACAAGTTCAGTGTCATCAGTCCCATTAATCTGAATAAACTGCATGTTGTTTATCTCCATCATTTCTGTGAGCTGGTGATGAGCCCTGTCAGTCTCATGAACATTGAGATGAATGGGTTTCCTTAGAAAACCATTGCTGGGACAGGAAAAAACAGTGACCAAAGAATAAAGTGCTGAGGAAAATAAAGGTAAAATTTAAAAACTGGGTGTAAAATTGAATTGCCTGGCTTTGAAAATAAGATTAAATTCTTTTTGGCCAAACTGCTGGTAGGTTGACTGTGAATTGTCTGAAGTCAGTGGGAGTGATGCCTGTCTTCCATGGGAGCAGGATCTCATGTGGAAATGGGTGTGCATTTTTTACCAGGTAACTTCTCAGTCAATACAGACAGAGCCCTTTCAGTTGGCTGAATGAATTGATTAAGCCGAATACAATATGACCCTGCAGACCACTCAGTTGATCACACACACGTGGCAGGCAGTGTAGTGGATAGAGCCCAAGGCTCTAACCCAGATCTGTGTTTGTTGTGTGAGCAAACCCAGTGTGAACAATCTTCTGGTGAACCTCTTCCACTTCCACAGAGCTGTAACAAGGGAAGGGAATAGTGCTTTTATACTTTTGTAGCTATGTTCAGTGTGCATTTGGAGAGAAATTACAAATCAATAAATTATTATGTTAGACTGCACAAATTATTTCAGTGGGCCACTTTAACGGCTTCATTTTTATTGTTACACTGAAGTTTGGAGTGTTTAGTGCTGTTGTGGCCAGCTGTGAAGAGACACTGTCATCCATCTGCTCATCTGAACCTCGTTGCGCTGAAACATCTTTTAATGGGTTGAAGCCTCTTGTAGTTGCTGTGGGAGAGTCAGCCTGTAAAGTGTAGTGCAGGAAACAGTGGATGTGCAGCACAGAAATCCTTGTGCAGGTTGCTGTGAATATGCAGAGACCCGTCTCTAGAAGCAGAGAGGGAGAAAACCTCCTTTCATGTTTATTTTTAAGAACCTGAAAAGTGTGAAAAACTTGCTAAAGCAGCAATTCTTTGGATTCAGATAAGCTTTCCCCATATATTTCTTATCTCCAGTGGCTGCTGATAATGACTGGCCTTCTCACCTGCAGAGCTACTCAAAAGTACATTACAATGTCAAGTGCTAAAGGAAATCGGGCACATATTCATGAATGTGAGTGGCAGCTTATGTCCCAGTTTCCAATGAGCAGTTTCATTTGATGTGACAGAAAGCATGCAAATTGGGATATTGGCAGGAGAGAAAAAGTTTTTTGTGCATACAGTGTTACAAAAGAAAGCACCAGTGTCTACATATATTAAAATTAATCTGTTTTTAAGGTAGCAATGCTGTAAGGAACAGCTCTTGCATTCAGTGTTTTAAAAGCAGAATTAGGATTACACAACAATTTACAGAGAAGGTTTTCATAGTAATGAAGGTGTAATTCCTGAGGGTGACTGTGCCCAAGTGCTATCAGTGGAAAGCCTACAACTCAAGTCCAAAACCACAAGTTAGATACAACAGTGTCTGGTTGTGTGCCTAATGCTAATTAAATAATGAGGATTCTGAGACTGCTGACCTCAAACTTTAATTGGTGCTTATAAAAAAAAAAGGAACCCAAAACCTGAAGATCAGGCAAATTCAAAAGTTTGCTTTTGGTTTTTTCCCCCCTTTCTAAAAGTTTATCTAGATCCAAGTGGACAGTGCCACTGCTGATGTATTTATAGCTTTGTCTCTGGGTTGTGAGGTCTCTGACTCTGTATTATAACTGCAGAATATTTGTGCAAAATACTGGCAATAAGGAAATAAGAAGGAGCAGAAATACCGGCAGATTTGGTAATTCCCCTTTTTTTATTTTCTCCTTCCCTGCTCTATTTGCTTGGCCCCTTCACTTCTTCCTTGAGGCATATTTTCATCTCGTGTTGCTGCTTGTGCACATCAATTACACTGGTAGCTCTTACAGAGTAAACGCAGTAACTTGGAGAGTTACCAGTACCGTAGATGGGGTTTTTTTCCCCTTTGGCATTGATCAAAACACGGGATGGATCATGGTAGTGTGCCTGATCTCTTGTGTTTGGGTCAGTGCTGCTGGCACGTGTGGTCAGTGTTTCTGTGGTGGTTCTCCTCCTTAGTGCTCACAGTGATCCCAGTGCTTTGCTGAGAGTTCATCTCTTTGTCCATTGTTTGACTGCTTTTAAAGTGTCCTACTAAATGGCCACTTTAGGCAAATTCTGTTTATGAGTGGAATATCACTGTGATTTCAGATGTGGCTTCTGGAGTGCGACTTGTGATGACAATTCTTTCCTCATCTTGGGCTGTCTATTCAGTAATTCTCTCCCTCAAAGTTTACCAATTCCACATTCAGACATACTCCATTTTATATGTGTGTATAGATATATATATATGTTGCTCTATCTAATTCCAGGCAGCTGATAACTGCTTATATCCCAGAGAGACCCTCTGAGACTGGGACTAAGCTGTGGTCTTATTGGGGAGGAAGAGAAAAAAAGTTGTTGTCCTATTGGCTAGTTTCAAGGCGATAAAGTGGAAAATTTGAGTTTTTGTCAGTGTTTAAAAGTGGTAGGAGCTGGAGACAGAATGGAACTTAACCTTTTCATAGGTTATGTTCTGCAGATGGGTATCTTGGAAAAGACTAATCTTGTATTGTAATGCTGGACTGTGTTCCAGATGGAGAGAATAAATGGAGTTGGCAGAAAATATGAGCTGTACTTTTTTTCCATAACTGAATTACTGGGCTGAAATGAAAGGTGGAAAGGCTGGCATGTGGGCACCTGAGCCTCCAGCAAATTGGGGACACCCATGTCACTGCAGTGACTGTTAAAGTCATATGTGCCATGCAGGCAGGGCATGCTGAAACACAGAGGAAGAGTTTTCAACCTCAGAAAGACAGGCTGTAGTCACAGCACCTGGAACAGATCAGAAAGAAAAATGTTGGCAATGTTTTCTTTTCCCATTGCTTTTTCACTTAGGCTGCTGTTCATGAGGGCTTGATCAATACCCACTGTCTTCCTCTCATTCTTGGCAGCTTGAAGCTCTTCATGTATCTGAAATATTTGGCCACCTTCTCTCATATTTTCCCCACCATCTCATATTTCCCCCACCCCTTATTTCTTAAGTAGTTTGTTCACAATCTTGAGAACCAAATTATTTTATAGCAGATGTCTTTTCTTCACTCAGATTCTCACAATATCCCAAGGTAAAAATTTTGCAAGAAGTTTGATATAGCCTGACAACCTATAGACCCCCTGGCTTGCAGGACTTGCATTCTCTTTGTGTTTTTCTCTCCTGAGCTCTTTTATACCTTCAAATGGTTTCTTGCTGTCAGCTTCCCTATTTTCCCTCAGCATCTCTGTTGGTTGCTCTGCCAACATTCCTGCTGCCACCTATCGTGAGTCTGGAGATGTCATCGCTGTTCCCTAAGCCATGTTTGCACTGAGCACACACATTTAAATATGGATGAGCCTGGACAGATTCCACTTTGTCTTTTGCCTGGCACTGTTATAAACTTGTCATAAACACTTCCTAGATTACCACATAGAAATATTTAAGAAGCTGTTAAATCTAGTCACACTGATTAAAAATATTTAGTTCTTTAATGCACCTCACTCGTTTGCTTCTATTTGTTATATTTACTGTACAGCTCACAAATTTGTTGAGAAAAAAGATCAACAAATAATGATACTAATCTTAGTAACTTGCATACTTTTGCTATGAAAGGCTCATCTTTTGCCACTTTGTGCAAAGGAGGAGTTGGCAGGGAAGAAATACACAAAAGAAATATAAATATAAAATATTTATAAAATATAAAAGAAATATAGTTAAATAATTGCTTAGGCACAGAAAAAGTTTTAAGTGAAAAGACTTTCAAATAATTTTATTCCAGGACTTCAAGCCTGAATTATAGTATCAGTGGCAGTTTTTCCACTTCTGTCACAAGGAAAAACTTTTTACTGCCCTTCAGTGTCTGGTAAAATGAACAGTCCTCTGAGAAGTGTCAGATTATTCGTGACTTTGGCTCTGAATGCAGTAAGCTCCTGCTTGATGTGTCATTAGTTCAAAGGCAGTAAGGAGGAGCAGGTTTTGCCTGTTCTTTGTCTTTCGTTCCCGTGGATAGCTTGCCATATCTAATTAATATTTTGTCACCCATTACTATATAATTCCTCAATTCTGTCTTCCATATGAAATGTTTTAATCTATTTTGCTCTTTGTACCATGTGCTGTATAAAAGGCTCTAGCCAGTAGACAATAGAAGCAGCTGCCTCTGGTGTTAAAATGTGTGGCAAACATGTCCTGTTCTGTGCTGCACTGCTTTAATGCTCAAACCTCATGGTAAGGCCCAAAACTCAGAGGCATGAAACAAAAAATAGTCTAGAAAGACAAAAAATCTCTTATTATCACCAGCAAGTAGCAAAAGTCCGTGTTATCTTGTTCATCATTCTGTGCATCAGATAAATTATGTATGTGTTGGTGAAGAAATAAATAATAGAAAATAATAATCAGTTCAAAGTATTTCCATGATACATATTTGTAAACAGACATAGCTGCAGGTTTGTGGAAGCCTTTATGAGGCTGGAGATGACCATTCTGTCAGTCATGGTTTAACCCCAGCCAGCAGCTCAGCCCCACACAGCCACTCACTCACTGTCCACCAGCAGGATGAGAGAGAACCCAAGAGCAATGAGAACACTCCTGGGCTGAGATAAAGACAGTTCAACAGGTAAAGCCAAAGCACACAGACAAAGCAAAGCAAGGCATTCATTCCCCACCCCCCATGGGCAGCCAGGTGTTCAGCAGGGCTCCCCCACGTGTAATGGTGACTTGGGAACTCAAACACCATCACTCTGAACGTCCCCTCTTCTTTCTCTTCCCAGCTTGATATGCTGAGCATGGCACCACAGGGTCCAGAATATCCCTTGGTCACTTGGGGTCACCTCTCCCCGCTCCTTGTGCACCTCCAGCCCGTGGGTGGGGTGGGGTGAGGAGCAGAAAAGGCCTTTGCTCTGTGTAAGATCTGCACAGCAAAAACTAAAACATCTCTGTGATACCAACTCTGTTTTCAGCACAAATCCAAATCATAGTCCCATACCAGCTACCAGGAAGAAAATTAACTCTGTCCCAGCAAATTTAGCACACCATTGATGCCTTAAAGTATTTGTTCAGAAGTGTCTCAAGAAGTTGCTTGGGAACTCTTTAGTGTTTTTTCCTGGTTTTTTTTTCAAGGTTTATCTACTTGCTTCATACTGGCTCTTCTCTTTTTGTTATAGTATGACGGGAGAGACACAAAACATTGCTGGAAAGAAGACAAATTTATTGAAATATGTCTGTAATAATTTTTTTTTTCATTTTGGTGAAATTTGTCAACTTTGGCTCATTTAGAATGGGTCCAATAATCCCTCCAAAAGTCTTCCAAATACCTTGTGAGATTAATTTGGGTGCATGAAATGCAAGTTTGCAAAGTCATATGATTTAGCAAAGCACTGAGTGACCCCCCTCTACAAATTTTTTAGGTGTCATAGTCTTATATTTTTATTTTTTAAATGTTTATTCTAGCATGACTACAGCTATTCTAAAAATTAATGCTATTTTCTGCAAAATCTTGACTGACATTACTTTGACCTAATTAATTTCTAATTCTTTAAATCTGTTACAGTATTTACATGAATATTCTTCATCTACTTCACAGGTTTTTAAAAAACTGAGCCTGTTACCCTGGTATTTATCTCAGCCATTTCATGTAACTGACATTTTTGGAGCCAAATCCTCTATTTCAGTTAAGAATGGGAAGCAGAATGATTGGAAACAATTTACAGAGTATTTTTGCATTGTTGGGAAGCCTCAATATGCTGTAAAGTGTCTCAGAAGTGCCTGTGCCAGCACATGCTCTCAGCCTGCCATGGCCCAGGGCTGGTGCACACAGAGCTGTACTGACCTCCTGGAATAAGATCATTTCTCTTCTTGCTTCGGTTACTGCTTTCTGCCTTCTCTTGTGGCACTTTTCTGTGGAGATACAGAAACTTCACTGACAGCAAATTGTCCTTTCCCTGTCATTTACATGTGTTTCCACAAGATGTTTGTGATTTAGCAGGAACCAGATATTCCTGGATCCAGATATTCCACAGCAAGCTCAGTGCTTTTTTCCTTCTCCTGTCTGGTGAGTCCAAGAGCAGAGGATAATCCAGACTGGCATTTCAGCTGATGCTGCCTGCAGGCAGCTCTTTGCTTAGGAGGGCACAGCACAGATAAGTGCCAGTGCACCTGGAGCTGCTTCTCCTGAGACTTCCTCCAACTCCCTGACCCAAGTCCCAGGAAGGTGCCAGCATGCACAGGCCCTTGAGCTGCTCAGCTACTCAGGAGCCAGAGGCAGCCTCTCCTCCCTGGGGAGGCCTGCCAGGCCTTGCTGCAGCTCCACAAGTGCTCTGGCCCCACTGCAGCAGCCCTTGGTGCTGGGCTGAACCTGTGCAGTGCTGCAGTGGTGTGGGCATGACCTAACCAACCCTGGGTGCAATTCAGCTGTCATTAACAGCTCCCTCCTCCCTCATTTGGATGAAGAGAGTTTCTTGTATTTTAGTTTTCCTTGGAATAAAACTCCTTCAGAATTGAAATCTCAGAATATACTGGTTTGCAATCAATACAAATGTGCTTATCTGTAGCTTTGGGCTTGAGAGGCACTCAGCTTGCAGCAGTACCTATCTATATGTATTTGCTGATTCAAGTACTTTCCAAGAAAACAGCAGTAGTAGTTTGACCTCTAAGTAATTCTGCACTTTCATGTGTCCTATGAACTGGGTATCTTCATTCATTTTGCTCAGACACATGGATTCTGGAGCCTGCAAAAGCAGGGAGATAAGAATATCACCCTGCTGGTTCAACCATCAATAATTTTCTCTGTCTCTTCAGCCCCATCTCAGCCTGATTTACATCTTCAGTGGAACTGATAAAGGGAATTGGACATTGGTGAAAGCAACTGGGTTATTACAGTAGAAAAGCCTTTCCCTTCCTACTGGAGGTGTAAGAACTGCACCCCTTGCTTGCCTGAAGAGTTTTATCTGGGCAAAGCCACTGGAAATAAATTCCAGTCTGAGCTTTGGTCTTAAGAGGGCTGAAGTGCCAAATCTCTGGTGAAACATGGCCACGGAGCCAGCTGCTCTCATCAACTCGGGCTGCTTTGGCAGAGGAACAGAAGCAAAAAAAAAAAAAACAACAGGAATTTGGGGGGGTTTTGGGGTTTTTTGGGGTTTTTTGTTTGGTTGGTTTGCTTTTTTGGTTTTTGTTTGGGTTTTTTTTTTTGAGGTTTCCTGTGGTTCTTTGGGCTGTATTCTATTTGAAGATACATATTTTTTAGGAATCCATGTAGCAAACAGTGACCTATATTATTATTGAATCACGAAATCTATCTACTGACAGTGGGACTATAATGTGGATCCTACCATATTTACTGATAGTTTGAGGATAGAATAAGCATCAATGACACTTTAAAGCAATCTTTTGCTTTTAAAAGGCTTGGCTGTCCATAGGATTGAAGAGGGATTTAAACCTTTAATGAAAACAGAAGGGAGTGGCAGAACCATTTAAGCAAAATGGATCATAACATAAAGGGGAATTCAGCCAAGTGAGGATATCCAAGCCACTGAATGAGATGAAATAGTGGCATTAAATCCTTCTAGTTCTTACACTGAAAATAGAACTGACCTCTTGGTTCTGTATGTCAGAAGCTGGGGTCCTGCTAGTGCTACTGTATTAATTTTCTGGAATTAATAAGGGTATTTTTCTGAGCATATAGTCTTTCTTTTGAAGCCCTTCCTTGCTTAGGGGAGAAGGGCATTTATTTATGCTTATGAAGCCAGATTTTACCATGCACACTACATGAGAAATCCCACTGAAATCAATTAAAGAATACATGTCATAAATGACCATTCAGTATGAGGAAGGGTGACAAAATCTGGTCTGTAGATAAACCACAGGAGGAGGAAAGTCTGTCTTCGTACTTTATTTTTATAAATCCTTTAAGAAAATACAAGACAGATTGGTAAAAACATGTTGCAGAAATTGAGGTGAGCAGAATTTCATCCAAATAGCCTGATAGCTGGGTTGTACCCTACAAGATTAAGTTGGTGATGAATACATAAATAAACTAATTAGCAGCATTTTCTGTGGGAGACTAATATCCAGCTGTATTAGCCCAAAGTATTGGAAACCAAAGAGAAAAGAAGCAGATGAAAAGATGGCAAATAAAGGCCTTTAAAGGAAAAAAGACAAAAGGGAAAAGAAAATGAAAAATTCTGCCTCTGAACAGATTACAAATGGAAGATTGACATAGAGGATGCTGGTAATGTCTCCTACCTTCTGTTAGGGCTGTCTTATGGCTTGAACTGAGGAAATCTAAACTTTCTAGACTGGTATAAAAGGAAAAGCATCTTGAATGACTTGGCCTGATGCCCTATTGAAGCACTCATATGCCATTTCAGAGTGGGCCTGGCTAACTGCTTCTAAGTGCTTCTGTTGGAATTGAAAAACTTCCAAGGATATCCAGGCATGGACGCCTGGCAAACAGGAGCTATCTGTTGAAACCCAGAGCCAGTGCTCATCCCAAGAACTGGACCAACTGAAAATCCCACCTGTTCTACCTCTCTAGGTATGAGGAGATCAGCAGAGAGCTGGGCAAGGATGCAGCACTGAGACAGAATTTGTGTAGTGCACTCAACTGTGGTTAGTGACAGCAAAAGACTGAGGAGGGAATGTGTCACTTCTCAGTGAATAACTAAAGCTAAAATTTCTTAAAAATTACTGTGGTGACTATTGTACATCTTGGTGATTTTTAAACAGAAGCATAAAAAGTTGTAATTAAAATTGTTATATTTAAAAGAATGGTTGTTCTTTTAAGGATATTTGAATAAAACTAGAGAATGTATGTAGCACGCTAAGGAGGAGAAGAAGAAGAAGAAGAAGAAGAAGAAGAAGAAGAAGAAGAAGAAGAAGAAGAAGAAGAAGAAGAAGAAGAAGAAGAAGAAGGAGAGGAAGAAGAAGAAGAAGAGGAAGAAAAGAGAAGTTTTGTCAGGGTTCTGAAGACAAATGTGAAGGAAACTGTGTGACCTCCAGGACATATGCAGCCCTCATCCAACCTGTGCTGGAGATGAGCAATTGCAGCTCATCACCAGCTGTGGCAGATGATGGTGGACACTGACCAGTCATAATGTGGGACAAACAGCTAAAACCCCAAGAAATCCCAGGCAACCTCAGCATTTGTGTTTTCTAAAGTAAGACAGCAGAGAGGGAGGTGTCATCCCATTGTGAGGTTGCATGTTATGGCTGTGTGAGGAGCAGGCTGTGGAAATGTTGATGAACTGCTTTGCTGTGCTGGGTTTCTGCCCCCCTGGCAGGGATTCCCATTCTTGGACCATGGTTTATGCACACGGTTTATACAGAAGGGCACTGAAGTTGAAGACACCCTTCTGCTCAAACCGTAGGTGGCTGAATGTAATGAACTCCTAGCAGTGCTCAGTTCTAATCACAATGTCTTTCATGTTCAAAGGATCTTTCTTCCAAGAATTTGAACTTTTTCGAATTATCAAGGGCAACCTTAAATCTTCATAGCTTTCTCTGGTGCTACTCACACAGCCTTCTGTGCCTCCCATGCTGAAGCTACCCCTTGTTCTCACTGATGGCTCCCTCGGGTTTTACTGATCAGGCCATGGCAGAGAACAATTCTCTGGCTACATTCCTGTATGTGCCACTTGCAAACTTCAGGCTGCTCATGACCCCCGTAGCTGCCCTGACAGATGACCAGCACAAGGAAGGTGGTTCTCAATGGAAAAGTGAGTTCTCGCCTTTGTTTGGGAAGTGGTGGGGAGGAGAAGGAGGAGGAGGAGGTGTAAATTTCCAATTTACTGAATTGACAGATGTAGTCATTTGTAGTATGTCAGCTTTTCTGAGATGTCTTTCTACAAATTCATAAAAAATAGACTGCAGCAATTTTGTGCATGATTGATGATGGTGCATACTTCATCCAGTTTTAAACTCTACAACCTCCTGTGCTGAACAGTTTTTCCATATCACTTTTTGTAGGACAGATAAACATTATCTTGAAGTCTGCTTTGTGCATTTTACTGGCATTATTAATATGTTTTGTGTCCAGTTCAGTCCCATTAAAGTCCTATCTTCAAGCACATTCGCTGCTGAATATCTCATCAGGGAGAGGTGTATATTTATAATCCCTGTTAAGAGCTTGCCAGTCATACAGTCTCATGCTTTTCCTCCTTCAGAACAACTTAATTTTTCAGTTTATCAGCAGCTGTGATGGTAGAAGCAGTGGATGCTCTATTCTGAACTGTTTGCCTTTACATTATTAATCCTTAATATGTTACATGGTAGTTTCATCTTTCTATCTCCTTTCCTTTGCTTATAGCATCACTGTAAATTTATGTTCTACAACCTCCTGTATAACCTCTATTACCTTTTGTACAAGCCTGGGAAAAACATGAACAACATTGTTTGAAGCCCCATTCTGTCCTCTTCAGGAGGGCATGCATGTAAACTCATTATTCATACAGAAGACTAAAACAGATTTTAAATATCTTTTAAATCTACATAGCTCGGTGAAAAGAATTGATACTTTTTTATTTCATTAGGTATTTATGCGATAGTCACATTGCTTTATCATCCTACTCCTTTATCACTTCTACTAATAATCATGTTTACTTTCTATCAAATTGTTCCTGGAACTTACATCCCTGGAGCCATAAATTGTTCTGAAACATGTTGAGATTGTGTACTTGTTTATGCAATTTCACTAAAGCCAAATTGGATAACAATGGCTGAAAGTGATGAGGCTTTAATTTCATTGAATACCTTATCAAAATCATAAATAGTAACTAAATGGTGCAAGCAACTGATTAATGCCTTGTGAAGCTGCTCATGCAGTCTGCTCTCTTGCTGCTGTTTTCAAAGGGCAGTGACAGTCACTCTATGCTTCATTGACTTGTGTGAAAAAAACAAAACTTGTCCAGCCAGGCCACTTGCATGGTCATTTCACTGCTGACATCTCGACATGAACCCCTTTGGGGGTCTGACAGAGATCGGTTCAGCAGCGCAGTAATGACCTCATTTAGTGCCAGGGAAATCATAGAGCATTAATGCTATAAAGCATCAGATTTTGCTCATTATTATGCTAGAAAAACGTTATTAATAACACTTTATGCCTGTTCATAGGAATTCTTAAGAGCAAGCTGAGATACTAAATGGTGGGTGGGTCAGCCATGCTCTTTTTAGTCTGTTTGGCTGAAAAGACAGGGACTCCCAAAATCTACTTTCCTATGCACATGGGACCAGTGAGGCAATGCACACAGCTGCCCCTCCCAGGCCTGTTCATACACAGCTCGAGCATTCCTGTCTGCCCAAGTCACTGCTTACAGCTTCAGCCTTACATCATTTCAGAGCACTGGTAAAGACACTCATAACTGAACAGTATTGTCTTGTATCCATGCACAGCTCAACACAACACTGCTGCAGGAAAGGTGACTCATCCAAGTTTTTGCAGGTGAAGTTCTCCTCCAGTTCCATAATTGTTTTAATACTCTCTAAAGCACTGTGACAGGTGAGATGAGTGTACTGCCAGGGATTTTAGCTGCAAGTGTGAGAGGCAGCTGTGTACTCACATCCCCTCAGGAGATGTTAGAGCTGCTATTGCTGCCTTTGGCTGTAGTTAACACTTGATGCCAGCTGGCACCAAGAAATGGTGATCAGGATCATTTTCTTCAGCTCTTCAGGAAAACACCATCTTATTTTATGCACACTGGCTCTTCCCTCAACGTTTCTGGTTGATTCCCTCTTAAAAGGCACTAGAATATGTTGCTGCTTCGGTGGAAGATGTTTTCTGGAGATTAACAGTGTCATGTCTTTTTACTGATGAAACAAAGGCATTTCCAGCTCTCCTCTGTAGTATAACACCAGGAAATCTCAGAACCCTCACTACTGACATATTAAACTTTACCTGGATTCCTGATACCCAACCAGGCTTTGTGTTTTAAAGCACAGGTATGCATGTGATATTCAGAGGTTTGAAGTCAGGTGCCTGGATACCCAGGAGCAAGTTGCATCATCAAAGATGCTTTTTATGACAGAATGCAAATGTGGCTTGATGTGTAAGGAGGACAGGAACAGACTATTCTCACTGATCCCCAGTCACAGGAAAAGAAGTGATGAACACAAATTGAAATGCTGGAAATCCCATATGAATGTCAGAAACTTTTACATTATGAGTTGGTTTAACACTGGAACAGGTTACCCAGGGAGGCTATGGTGTCTCCATCCTTTGAGATTCTCAGAACCTGACTGACACAGCCCAGGGCAACCTGTCCTAGCTGACTGTGCCCTGAACAAGGGGTAGGAGTAGATACCTCCAGAGGTCCTTTCCCACCTCAACTATTCTGTGATTCCTCAGAGAACAAATATTTGGTGCAGACTATGTAATGGTGAGAAAATATTAAATATAAGTCTGGGAATACAGGACAGAAGATAGACTCTGGAAGATGTTTAGCAAAGAAAA
Organism: Rhabdornis inornatus; assembly: GCA_013397075.1. NCBI lineage: Eukaryota > Metazoa > Chordata > Aves > Passeriformes > Rhabdornithidae > Rhabdornis > Rhabdornis inornatus. The sequence continues at coordinate 1,482,339 of VWZS01010362.1, read as the reverse complement.
TTTGTACACTTATTATCACAGCTGGTGTATATTTGCTCCTGGAGGGAATGTAGAGCTTACAATCACCTCTGAGAGGAAGGCCAGGATGTGAGCTAATACTTAAGTCAGAGCTTAATTAACCAAGGAAAAATATCAATAGAGGTGCATGTGAATGTCACAGATAATATGGAAATACAGTTTCTAATTTAATGCAGTAAAGTCTCTAGGCATGCCCACTCCATATAAATGAGATCTAGGCCAATATTAAATAGAAAGGGTGATAAAGTAGGGAAAGAAAATCTAATCTGAAACAGCTTGCCGCAGTATTATCAGAGATGCACTGATAGGGATCATCTGTGTTTCTGAAGAACTGTACTTTCAGTTTCATAAATATTTTTCATGAGTTAATTTGTCATTCAGACTTCTGTTTGTAAGTCAGTGTTCCACTTTGGTTCAAGCAAATCCATGAATGTACCATTGTTTCTAACCTGAAACCATTCCTCCCCTTCTCACTGCAGATCCTGTGCCCTCCATTCCCAAGAGTGGTGCTGGCACATGGATCTGCTGATGCACATTCACCTTTGTTATGTGAACATCTGGAAGTAACATACCTGCAAATAAAGAAAAGTGTTTGCTCTGCTCTGATACTGGGAAATGCTATGTGGCAGAGAGCTGATTGTGGTCATTGGCAAGAGAACCTGCTCCCTGTTGAATCATTCAAACCCAGCTAAATATTGATGTGTGCAATGAGAGCCCTGTGATCTTGGATTGAAATAACTCCAGTAAATTGGGCACTGCTGTTTCTGTAACAGGCCCTTATTTGGAGGTCAGATATGCTTCAGTGGCATGGATTTACACTGAATTTCTGAGATGTCAACACTGCAATCTGAAAGGAAATGGCTCTAAAGTAATACCCACGATGTTATGTTTCACTTTTCAATTGCTGCCTAAGTAATCCATCCTGCTTTAGTTGTGTCCTTATTTTCCTGCTCTTGAGCTCTAAGCTTTGCATAGCAGCCACAATGCACAGCATATCAAATGGGTTGTGTAGTCCATACCAGCAGCATCTGTTTCAGTTCTCGATCTAAGCCTCCCTATTCATCCAACTTCATCCTTCACTGTGACTTCTGAGGACTTTTTTGACAACAAAATAGAAAATCTTCCTTGATTTGATAAATCTCTCTGTAAGCATGTGTTCTGTTCACGAATGCTGCTGTGTAGCTCTGGAAACTGTACATCCTTTGTTCATAAATCAGAGATAGTGTGGGCAGTGATGATGGATGTTCTTCACAACCTCATGCACAGTGGTCCAGTCTTCCAAAAATAATATTAATGCCAGGTGGGGGCCAAACACTTCCTATAGTTTGGGTGGTTTTTTTGTATCAGTGGGAACATCCGATCTTGCCATACAAGGCCTTCTTATTATCAAACAGTCCGTAAATTAACACTTCTACTTAAAACTAAACCCATTGGTGGTAGTAATGATAATGGTCTAGAAAAACCTGTGAGGCAGGAATTCCCAGAAGTATGGTTTCTCTGAAGTCTGTGGATTGCATGGGTTCTACTCTTTCCCCAAATGTCTGCTGCTGACCACTGATGGAAGGAGGATATTGTGTGCAGACTCCTGCTTGGCCCAGTGCAGGAACCATGTCCTTAAATCAGCTGCCTACTCAGGGTAACTGGCTGTTTCAAGTGATCTAAATTAATTTGAGCCAGCAATTTAATTTTTAAATGCTCTGTGCTCCATGACTGTAACACACAGTTCTCTGATTGTGTTAATGATGACCATATCCACTCAGGTCAAAACAGTAAAAAAGTAGCAAAAGGAATACCCATGGAGAGTGGAGGATGTGTGGGAAAAAACCCCAGTATTTTACAGCAAGAAAGCACCACTAGTATTGGAGAAAAAGTGATTTTTCAGACTTGCTAGTAAGAAATACAATATGTGAAAAATGAGGAAATACAGAGATGACTGAATTCATATGATTAGGAGAATGAGTAAGCATCACTGAGTGCCTCTGTCTTTCACACAATGTAATTGATTTTTAGCTAATTCTATACCCAGAGAAACTAATCCTTGTGTGAAAAAAAAATTCAAAAATAATTCAATTGAAACCAGTTCTTGTTTGGACAAATAGGTCACCAAATACTGTCCCAGGGAAGCCTATGCAGTAATATGGGTACAGATGTGTTGGTCTGCACCGAGTTTTGAGTACGGATCTGGCTGTGCACTGCCTGCCCTGGAATCACTGCAGTGCTGTAGTCAGCTCAGTCAGGACAGAATCACACATCCTGGGAGGGACATGAGCAGCAAGTGGGGATGCCCAGACCTGGATGTTGCTCTTGGTGCTGCAGTTCTTCAAGGTTCCTTTTCTCTGACTGCCCTTGTCTGCAGATGTGACAAGGTTCCTCCTGGCCATGATGGGCTCTGTGCCCGTTCCCGGGTCCTGTGTGCCTTCGCTGTCCAGGCGGAGCAGCTGAGCAGGCTTTTGGCTCAGCGTTGTTCCCTGAACACCCACTCCTCTACTCTCTCTTAAGAAACAACACCAACCTGTATAATCAGGTGCCCTGCTGTGTGTTCCCTTTTTGTGCTTCATGCCAGCTCCCAGCCAGGAATATTGCATCACTGCACAGGAATGTTTCCATTAATGTAAGTGTGCTTTCCCGGTGCTTCAGATCCCTTTATCTGGTGCTCATACGCACAACTGCCTGTATCTGTGCACTGCAGAGGAATGCATCCAGAATTCATTTTCTTTCTCACACAACATGAAAGGTATTTCTGAAAGAGTAACTAGTGAAGTGATGAGAATCCTCCAGGCTTTGAAGTCTAAACTTTGCTGGTGTGATTATTTTAAATGGCTCATTTGCCATTTAGGGAAGTGGTATTGATGGGTTTGGGTTTCTTCACCCCCTCCTTCTGTTTTGAAATTTGATATCACCCAACAAGAGCTATTTGGAGCAAGCTTAAAGCTGTTGTGTCTCCTAACAAGAGCCCTCCAATATATGTGCAAAGAGGAAATTATCTGGCATTTCTGAACTCTTCTTTTGGTTGCCCCTGTGCTACCTTGTGATAAAAGTGTTTGAGAATATGTGGTGGGTGTGCAATACAAGCTCTCCAGAAGCATAGGGCACTTCTCAAAAATCTTGTTTCTGACTCACAGTGTTCAATAAGAGCAGATCTGAGTTCTCTGTGCACCCAGCTGGACCTTTACTGCAACAGTTACTCAGCTTCTCAGATAATCTCCTACAACGAGGATTTGTCTCGGTGTTTGTTGCCTCAGTCTCATCTTGCCCTCATTAAAATCAGCTCTCAGCCAGCATAACCAAGACACATCTGCCAATTATGCAGTCCAGACTTCCCTGTGGCTGGATATTAAGAGGGTATGATGAAAAAGCTCACTTATGCTGAAGAACAATTTGATTTACCAACACACAAAAAAATCAATCTTAGAACTCATCATAAGAAACCCCTCAAGTCTCTCAAATCCTGTTGTTACTCAACTACTTTGTTTCTGCTCTCAGACCTGGCTGGAGTGTTACTTCTGTGTGTTTGACTTTTCCCATGCAAAGCCATCTGCAGGCTGACAGTCCAACATCCACATGGAATGGGTCCATAAAGACTCCAGAGCATCACTGCTGAAACTCCTGACTCTGCATGCAGAGAGCATTGTCTGCTCTAGCTGAGCAGGGTTTCATTGAAATTATGGCACACTTTAAGTCAGGCTGGGCACTCATCCTCCTCTTCTTAGAGCCCAACAACAGCAAAAGGTGCTACCTGAATGAGAGTCTGAGGAGGTAACAGCTGGGCTATGGTTTTTGCTAATAAAGAACACAGACTGTGCATACATCCATTTAGAAAACCTACAACAAAGAAGTGTTAAAATTACAAAGTTAAAGTCACAAAAGTTGAGCTTTCCTTTGTTTCCTGTGCAGCATTAATTCAGCTATTTTACACATCTAAATATTGTTAATCTGAAATTATGGGTTTCCACATTATATTCTTTTGCTTGGGACATTTGCTTCATTTAAGAGCTGGCATAATGAAATGTGCTCCAGAAAGAAAACAAGAATCTGTAGAGAATGAGCACCAAATCCTTTCCTGCCCAGAAAGTGAAAGGCAGACAACCAGTGATGCAAGATCTGCAGAAGGCAAAATTATGGGTTTGTGATGGCTTTTTCTTGTGGCAAGCGAACAGCAGAGAAAAGAGTTTTATCTCTAAATGTGCCAGAGATCTTTGGATTCTCAGCATCCTACTCACATCAACTGAAGCTTTTCAAGGCTGTTTTCTACTTGTGGGTTTTTCTGGTTTTGTGCTACACAGCTAGGATCCCAGGGTTGTAGACTGTGTGACTTGTTGAGCAATCACAGTTCCAGCTGAGGCCACCACGATCTTAATCTTGAATATATGAAGTGCTGTATAATAGTCTGAAAACTCAGGTTTTAAACAGCTTGTGTTAGATACCCAAGTTTAGCTGATACTTCTTACTCAGTTAATGTACTGTAAAAATGGCAAAAACTGTAACCTTAACACTCCAGAAAGTTTATAAAAACGAATGCATTGATGTCTGAAGCATTCACACTGTTCTGATAAGCACCACAGAAAAGCCTATGAAGAAATGAATAATTCTGTTTTCAAAGCAGAATCTGAATAGCGTGCAATAAATAATGCCTGGTGAGAGTGAATAATGAAGGGAAAATAAACTATTGAAAGCTGCACATTAGTTGAACATTGTTCATTCTGCACACTGAATGAGGCAAGGGCCTTATGGAAACCAGCATATGTGACAGTGTCATTTACAGTGCTATCGTGGTGCCTGTGCACCAAGCACATGAATTACTGTTTCACAGGCAACCACACCATTTTGTGTGCTTGATTAGCAGCCTTTAGAATGTAAGTATAGCATAGTTTTTGTGTGCAGTAAATAAATTCCATGGTTTTTAACTCATTTGAAGTCCCTATTTCAAGATCTGAAGACTCTGAAGCCTTTTCAGTTAAATGGTTCTAAGGTTATTCTGCTCTTTTATGTGGGGGAACAATTCATTCTCCCTGCTTTAGCTCTCTGAAATATGCAGACTATTTTGTCTGAAACTCAGAAAGAAAATAAAGAGGAATCCTGGTGCAGGTATTTCACATGATGTATTTTATTTACTTTGAGAGAACAGAATTCCATCATGCAAACTGGTGGGCAGGGTTGGTGACTTCAGTTTTCTTGTTGTACCACTGTTTTTTAGGAACACGGTGGTGGCTCACGCACCTCACAACAGCAGAGACTGGAGATGCCAGATTGGTCAGAGCCACCAGGCTTCTTTATATGTGGAAAAGGAAAAATGTGTAGTTATCCCCAACTGGTTGGCCTCCAGGTGCTAAGGAAGAATTCTCTGGTTTCATAGGTGGGTTTGGTAAAGAAATACTGAACAATACCAATGGGATTTTAAGGGATCTCTACGTGTGAGACAGCAACGCCGTGTATCGAGATCTGGGTGGGATGGGAGTGAATCACAAGAGGTGTTCAGACTGCTCACAGTCATTGTGAGGATGGATTTATATCAAGTTTGCTGCTGCCTAGATAAATATTAGTGCTGAGGACACAGAAAGGCACCAGAAGATCATGGCCAGTCTAATTTCCCCCTTAGTAGGGGACAGAGAATTTGGGATTTGGCAAAAGCTATGAACAGCCTCAGGGTCATTAAGTTCCTATTGCCCACAGCAATAGCTAAAGAAAGGTTACCATTCCACTTAAATTTTGCTTTTTGGCCTTTTTTAGGGGTAATCATTACTTTTTATCCACTGACAATTTCCCATTCTACTGTGCAGGGACCAGACACTGGCTTATTTCATGATAAATTCTTAAGTATTGGCATCTTTTACACTTGAATCCTTGTGCACTTGGTTAAAAAAAAAAACAGCCCAAACCACTATGTTGTTATATGTCAGTTGTTTACTCTTCCATTTAATCACAGGAACACTGTCCTGCCCTTTCAGCTTCCTTTGGAGATGGATGAATTCCCAGAGGTGTCTAAAGCAAGTTAGGGGGCTTTAACTTACCATGAAACAATGGCAATTTAAAAATTTTATAAGGGTGCCAACCATGCTGGTTTAATTTTTGATAAGGGATGATACTACATTTCTGCATTTTTAATAAGGAGACTGACAAAAGACTCACTTAAGATACCTAGAAAGACAAACTTCTACAGCAGGACTGTAACTAATTCAAATGTTAATGGTAAAGATACCAGGACAGTCTGTCTTAAAAAAAATCATTAAATACTCAGTAGTGTTGCTGCATAAAAGTCAAAAGATTACTTTTGGTTTGCAGTCTCATTACACAATGCTTTCAGGTTCATAAGATTGATTTGGAAATAATTTTCATATTTTGAAATGCTGAGGTAATAAAATCCAGGAAAATACCACCACTCACTACAGGTAAAACCAGAATTTACTGAATTTCTGTTTGTTCAGGGAATTAGTCTTTGAATTTATATTACCAAATTTTTTATGTGTTTCAGAAAGATAAGTAACTTTAGATTACTAAACTCTTAAGAATTCGTACAAGAGAAGATTGATGCCATTGGTTCAAATTTCATTTGCAAATCTAGGATATGTGTTAGGACCACTAGATCATAACACAGGCATATAAGGCACAGTAATATTTGATTTTTAAAATTTGGACTATCTAGTTTTACAGATTGTCCTCTTTAAGAATAGCTATGTTTATCCATAAAACATGTATATTGTGAGGACCACTGCAAGAAATATGATGGACAGTCTCTCAAGGTTGGATTTGTGCACTTTGGCTGTTTTGGGGAGAGCTGAATTGTGAAATGAGATCTATCACCATCCATGCATTAGATCTGCTGGATGGGCTGAATGGGAAGAAGATCAGTTCAGTTGATGGAGATTAGGGCTTCCCATAGGGTTTTGTGCAGTGCCCTGTTACTTGCACACTCTGTCATTGCCAGGCAGTTGCCCATGAGCCAGCTCTGTCACCTCTGCAGTGGAGCACAGAGCCACCCAAGCATCTGCATCCTGCACGTGTGGCACAGATGGGGACAGAGGGGCCACGGGGCAGAGCTCCCTGAGGATCCCACACACACCTCGCTGCAGGGAGTGTGCAACAGGAGATGCCTGCACTGCCCTCAGCTTGTGGGTAGGAGCTACAAGGTTGTTGATTGTCTTTCATGGAACCCTTCAGCCCTGCCTCATTTTTCTTCCCTCTCTCCTGCATAAATTTTCCTGGCCTGGCAAATTTTTGAGAGGCCAATAATGCTGTCAGACCCTAGATGAACATGAATAATGGCCTGTTTGCACAGCTGATAACTGAACTGTAAAAACGATTCTGCTCCCAGATGAAACTTGACATGCAAAGTTTAGGCTTGGGGAACAATTCTTTGTACGTATTCTGAAAAAAAAAAAAATTACTTGGACTGCTTAATTTTTATTCATCCCTAAAATCAAACACCTTACAGGAGGGTCAGTAGAGAAAGCTCCTGTGTTTTGACATAGAACTTGGAATTAGCTTTAAACATAAAATACAGCAAATGTTTAATCTGCAATAAAGTTGAATCTGCTCATTTTGCAGAAGAACAATGGCTGAGGGTCGAAGCCTTGGGTTCTGCAGTTGCCAGATGGGATCATATCCAAAAGGGAATTTGGATGGTAATCAGTGTCCGCTGGGATCCATGCCCACCGCTCCAAGCCCGCGTGCCACAAAGGAGAGATTAGGGGCAGAATGAGAATGTGCAAGGCTGGCATGAATCAAAGGGACTCCCTGTAAAACCTATTACATCTGTGCTCTAAAAAATGCATAGAGAAACTGACAGTCAGGAAAATGCAGTTTTGATTGTGCTTTGATGGCTGGGAAGCTAAAATTGTGTGGGTGGGCGGCTAAGTGTGATTCCATGTCCATGCCAGCTTTATTTGACTGGGAGAGCCGGAGTCAGGCCAATTTTCATTGTCCTTTCAAGACTTTCAGAGCAGCAGGATAAATAAAGGAATGAAATAGGGAAATGAATTTATAGACTTTGGGTGTCAAATGATTTAACAAAAGGTCCAAACCTTGGTGTTTTGTTCTATTGATTTTGTTTTGGCAAGGCAAAGATAAGATTGTGAACCTGTACAAAGGGAGGTGGTCCTTACTTCCCTCTGTGCCTTTGTGGTGGCTGGGTAATTTGCTGAATTGAATTTTCACTTTTGGACTGAAAGCAGGTGTTACTCTACACTGAATTATGAGATACAAAACACTTTGCCACGTTTTTTGGGGCCCACGTGGTTGGTTAGTATTAAATCAAACAGATCCCAAACATTTGGGTGGGAATATTGGAATTTCTCCAGTGCTTGCTTTGTGATGGCAAGAAACGACCTACTTCCCAAATCAAGTTTCAGGTAAACTACACAAACTTGTCATGGTGTTTGGGAGCCCCTGCTAGCCCTTAGCAGGTGTGCCCATGATTTGAGTCCTAGCCCTCTAAACCAGTTTTCTTAACCCAACCTGGCCATAGGATTTATCATTTCCAGGAGAAAGGAACTTCCAGCTGTGCAGGGCTGTGACACTGGCTGCAGCCCTTCAGAGCTCTCCTCCAGTGCTTTGTGTTGGTCTGATGTTGCTCCCCTGACAACTGCGGGCTCCTGTGTAAGTACCAAGACCAGCCTTTCAGGACCAGAGGGCAACAAGTATCCAGCAATCCTGCTATTATCACAGGTTGTACTGCAACAGAGAAGTTACATTTTAAAAATAGGACTTCTGAGATTAGTTTGGACATGTTTAAGCTTTCTGAAGTGGAAATTAAAGGTAGACAAGGTCTTTCTGAGACAATAGATTAGCTCAGTTGGTCAGAGCAGGATGCTGATAATGCCAAGGTCATGGGGTCGGTCCTTGTATGGGCAATTCACTTCAGAGTTGGACTCAATGATCCTTGTGGGTCCTTTCCAACTCGGGATATTCTGTGGTATGAGCAAGAGCCTCACAAGGAAAAATTTCAGTGCTTTAAAGTGCTGTGGAAAGTGCTTGTGGAAGTTCAAACTGTGTGAGTCTGACGGGAGCTGAGCAGACACACCAATGCATCACTACTGGGCTTCACCAGAGCCAGAGGAGAAGGCAGGGCTGGAGCCCAAGAAGACAGCAAATCCAGGACCAGCTGAATTGGTAGATTAGTTCAGACTACAAGTATATATATGTCTGTAGCCTTTCTATCTTGATCCATCTGGTTAGAACTTAACATCTGTGAATCTGAGAGAAACCTTTGCCTTTGGTGAAAGAATTTGGGATGGGGCAATATTTTGAAGGGTGTACTGGAAAGGGTAAGAGGAGAGCTGTTTTATGCTTCTAGAAATTCATCTCTAGGACATGTTATTCTGAAGTGCATCTATCACTGGATGCTTTATGTGATATGACAAAATGCCACAGGGATTGATCCATCAACTGCTGTTGTTTCAACATGGTGTAACAGGCAGGGAATCTGAAAAGATGTGTTTTCTAAAACTTTGTTGAAAAGAGCTGTGGCTCTGGGAGTGCCAGAATTACCTCTGTAACTCACACACACATGGATTCTACACATGGCCTGAGCTCTGTCCTGACATTTGTGAGAAAGGTTTCTCAGCTTCAATGAAATAAGTTTTTCACAACTCAGTTACACTGATGACTCTTCTCAAACATATGGGAATAAGGCTGCATTGCATGATTCCAGTGTCTCTAGTGAAGCTATACATAGAGACTCCCAGAAGAATATTAGCAAATCACCATAGAAAGTGAGGACATATTTGAAACTGGGCCCACATTTGGAAGATGATAATTGGATTATTTTTCTATCCTGAAAATAGATCTTCTGGTGTTTCCCTTTTCTTCCCCTTCTCCCTTCCTCTTTTTGGGGGGATTTTAAAAGCTAATTTGATTTTTATCCATTCTGAAAAACAAATAATTTTCCTCTAACCAAGCTCATATATTTTGGTAATGCTCAAATCTCCATTCATTCTCTCATGGTTCAAGAATTGAAAGTGATGAGATGGCAATATTTAATGGGATAGCTTTAAAAGATTATTAAATACAAGCTAGTGAATTGAAAGAGAAAGCAAGAAAAAAAATTCAGAATCTAACCTTGAAAAATTTGCTTTTAATGAGTTTTCACTTTAAAAAGGAAAACAAGTATTGGGTTCACATTCCTTCATAAAGAAAGACATACTTGTCAAGCAGCTATAAGAATTCACAAATTGGATGACAGACTGTGCCCGCTGCTTTAGCACAAAGGCAATAGATCCAGCATGAGCTTGAATGCAAGATGGGTTTTAAAGTGTTCTGCTGTCATACAGAATCCATACCAAAATAATGAGAAACATCCCACATAAACATCATCCTAAATTCCCATTTGGGTATTATTTTCTCATTGATGTTGTAATTAATGCTGGAATAATTTGTCAGTGAGCCTTCAAGATGCTTAGAGCTTTTCAGAGGGCTTCTGGGAGCTGAGGGAATTTGGCACCTCACAGAACCAGAGCTTGTCTCCTCTTCTGCCATCCACACACAAAACACCACTTTGCAGCACTGAACAAATAAGGTGTGGGAGAAAAACAGAGCAAGCATCTAGCTAGCAGGATTTTTTTAACAGGAAAAAAAATCTAATCCAGTCTTGGTCCTGCTCCTAGTTTTTCCCTGTTTGTATCTAAGCCCTTTGGGAGCCACAGAGCAAACAGCAGCCTGTGGTACTAATCTGCTGCTTTACAGCACTGCTATATGGTCACTGTAGAGCTACACAAGACACTGTCAGCTTCAGTTTTACTCCAATTCATGATTCCTTTGTTAGTAGTAAGAGGAGGAAGAGTTTGAAGTGAGACCTCTTGAAAAAATCCCACTGTACTTGTTATGAACTGTGGCTTCAAGTCTGCATTTTTGTTAGCTTTCACAGTGATTAGTCACTGTACAACAGCAAAGAGCAGAGCAGTCTATAGCAGTGCTCCTCTGGCATGCAAAAGATCTTGCCAGACACCTAATCCTCATTTTTTTTCTCTACGTAGTACCTTCATTCTTATACTCATTAAAAGTAATGGAAAAGGTCCCTATAGAGGTGGTAGGTTTGGTTGCACTCAGAGATCCATTGTCTTCAGACACCACTATGGCAGGGTGTTCAACCTTGGGATGGGAAGGAAAGGCAGTTCTGTTTAACTCCATTCTAGCTGAATAAAAACTTTACCAATGGACTTCAAAGCATCTCTTACCTTCCCCCTACTCCCTTGAAAGTATTGCTATAGAGAGGCAGGAACAAGAGCATGAAGTGAAAGGAGATGGATTTGATGCCATACTGGAAAAGTGGTGTGATGTGGCAGTGCTCTCCAGGCAGCTGTGTTCCCAGGGAGCTGCTCTTCCCAGCTGCTTTTCCATGGCCAGGGTAGTGCTGCAGGCTGCTGGGTAATGCTGCAGTTGGTTTGCTGAGGAAAACCAGGAGGTGATACTTAAAGTGGACTAACCTGGATAGCAGGGTTGCAGTTATATGTAAAATTTAAGAGAGGGGTTGTAATTTGGAATTTGTCTGAAAACAATAATCCATGAGTGTGAAGTAGGGACTGTTACATGTTTGTGTGTAAACGTGGTTATTGACTGTTTTACATNGGACCGGCGGGGGCCGGGCACGCTCGGGGGTTGCGACCTGCGGGGGCCGGGCACGCTCTTGAGCGGGCGAATGCAGCCCGAGAGCTGCTGACAGGAGCTGCCACCTTTAATCCCTTTCAGAGGAGATTTGTGCCTCATCAGAGCAGTGCGGTACAGAGTCTGCAAAGCAGATTTGCTCCGTTCTCCCCCCGCCCTCAACTTTAGTTCGGTCAGGTCCCTTTTCCCGGGACGGCGCCGATGCGTGTTCCGCCCCGCGTCCCCAGGTGTCGGTGCGTTTTGCCCCGGTAACGGATGCGCAGGAAGTCCCAGCATCGCTGCGCTTTATAATTTTTCTTTGTCTGTTGTATTTCGGGTTTAACCATCTTCTATTCCCAGGCTCCTTTTCCCTCCGCCGTTAAAACAATGCGGGGAAGCAAGGGAATGGCCCCTTTTATCCCTGCACAAAGCAGCTTCGGGATCGCCGCCGTGCTCCCGCGGAGGCGCATCTCCCCCAGCCTCGCACCGAGCCGCTGTGTCCTGGCAAGCCCAGCCCCAGCCCCGCACCGAGCTGCTGTGCCCTGGCGAGCACAGCCGCAGCCCTCACTCTCGGCCGGCGGCGGCTCCCGGTGCCTTGCCCGGGTTGTCCGCGCCGGGCCGGGCGGCGAGGCGGCCCCGGGATGCTCCCGCCGCCCGGCCGTGGGAGCGCGCCCCGCTGACCCAGGCACGGCCCCGTGTCTCGCAGGCGCCGTCAAGGAGTGCGAGGAGAACCAGTTCCAGTGCCGGAACGAGCGGTGCATCCCCGCCATCTGGAAATGCGACGAGGACGACGACTGCTCGGATAACAGCGACGAGGCGGATTGCCGTGAGTATCCGTGCCCTGTGCGGCGGGGCGGGGGCCGGGAAGGGCGCGCTTCCCAGCTGCGCTGCGCCTCATTTATGAATGAATGAATGAAGTCGCGCCGTGCCCGGCCGCGGCTCCTATTGGCTGCCGGGAGCAGCAGATCCGTGACGCGGCGCCGCGGGCCAGCGGCTCCTCGCTGCCGGTTNACTGCAGTCTCATACCTGGACAAGAAGTGCCCTTGAGATTTTGTTTGGCCAGCAGTGTGGCAGTGCTGTATAATACAACTACATATGCTTGAATAAAAAAGACATGGGTTTTAGGACAATGAATAATTATGGCTGTGGAAACGAGAGATTCTGGCTCACAGGAAAGACACTTTTTGGATGACAAACTGATGGAGTTTGTAGTTTGATTTAAATCTGATTGTGTCCTCCTTTCTTGACTCGGCCATGAGCTAACTAAAAATATCATTAGAACACCTGGACCATGCTAAGGTGGTTAAACTGACCTTTTAGACAAGAAACAAGCAAAAGAAAAGTCCCCATGGCTGTGAAAGGTCCCTAAAATGTGAAAAGGGAAGGTGTATCCAAGAGGAAAAGAAGTACAGAACATGGATTTAAGTAAGAAATACGAAAAGCAAACCAGCAAACAGCTGACTTAGGGGATTGGAGTTCTCTGTAAAGAAGTCGAAGTTAAAAGAGAATAAAATTAAGCTAAGAAACAAAGGAGATTATAGAAGAGGTTGAACAAAGCATTTTTAAACAATAAAAGTTCCAAAAATAAAAGCATAGAAAAAGGAGATCAAAGAGACACCATTTAGTCAGATACAAATAAAAATATGAATTGGAAAAAAAAATTTAAAAACCAAACTAAATAATTAAGAGCCCTAACTTGCTTTCAAACAAGCAGAAAGGGATCTTTGCAAAAGGAAAGTAAAATCACCTGTCATTAAAGTGCTCTTGCAAAGAGACAGATGAGGATGGCCACAGGGCTGGAGGGTAAAGTGTTAATGACCATTGATGCTTCAGTGACTGTGATTAAATGGATGAGTTAGGGAAAATTCCTACAACCACCTGGACAAGAGTAGAAGAGTGGAATTTCCTTAAATTAGTATGGGAAAATTGGAAGTCAGCCTAGGGAAACTATGAAAAGAGAGAAAGTAGAAGAAACTTTTCTGTGCAGTTTAAAATGGGCAGATTTCGAAGAAATTCACCAAAAGCAAAAGACTAAAGCATCTTAACAGATAAATACAGTATGTAGAACATTTTAAGGCAGATTACTAAACCATGTACAAGCAAAAGTAGGTTTGTGAATCCCAAAACTAGGAAGGAAGGTTGTGAGAGCTGTTGATTATTTTGAACACAGCAGGTAAAAAACAGGAGTTGTGTAAGAATCTTGAAGGACAAGTCTTGATCAGAAATGAACCTGTATTTATGCTCTGCTGGGCTTGTGGTTTGTTTTGTGCCTCAGCAGAAGCAGCAGAAAATAAATTTTAGTTTTAAATGTAACATACAATATGACATAGAGCTGAAAACTCACAGTAGTTTTGGCAAGTAAAATTTATTTTAAAATGTAAATATTATTGTGGGCACTAACCCATCAGTTGGCAGTTTAAGGGATGCGGCTGCTAGTGCATTGGTTCTGCTAACTTTAATTAAAAGGTTTAATATAAACATCTTTTTGCAAAACATATTACATTAGCATATCTAAAAGCCGTGATGGGATTGAAGGATTGTCTAGTTGAAAGACAAGACTGAAAAAGTCAGCCTAATGGACAGGGTATATTTTCAAAGGTTATTATACAAATAGAGGAGAACAGGTTTTTAATGTTTAAAAATACCCATTTGAAAGAAGAAAGTATTACACTGCAGAAAGACATTAAATTGTTTTGGGGAAAAGGGAGATGAGGGGGCAGTAGTACAAATATCTCAGGAACTTGGTCCCTATGGCTTGAAGAGTTTCCCAGATTTCCTGTTGTTTCTCTTCCTCACAGTCTGTAATTATACTTTTTTTATATTTAGCAAATATTTTATTGATAAAATAATGAAGCACCCACCATTATTCCTGAGAGCTCTCTTCAGTGGGGGCTGCTCTCCAGTAGAGGTCACAGGGCAGGGGAGGTGCTCAGCTTCTCGATATTCCCAACTGTGAGTGTGAGTAAAAAAGCAGGGACTCTGCTCTGACTTGGTACCATCACTCAAGCTCCCAGTGTCAAATTAGGTGAAATCTGGTGCCTTTGTCTAAGTCACTGTGGATGGCATCAGGTCACTTCATCTTGCACAGCAACTCTGTGGCCTTTTGGCTGCGATGTGGATACTGAAATGCTCCTGAGCATTGCACACACACTGCACCCAGGTGCAAATGCCTGGAGTCCAAGATGGACTCCTGCTCTGAACCTGTGTAGTGGTGTTCTGCAAAACAAGGAAAAGTGTACATACAGTGGGCAAAAGCTGGAAACACCAGAGGAACTTCCATTAAAATAAGTTTGGTGCATTACTTTTCACATGCTTCTGAATGATTCAATTCCCATTCTGTGATTGCGAGGGTGCATTTCTGCACACCTGGGGGAGTAAAGAACCTGGTGTATGAATACCAGCCTGCAGAAAATCCAGGGTGCAGGGGGTCAGTAATTCATCCTGACACTGAAGAGACTTCTCTGATGTATAAGCTGTAGTTAGCATGAGAAATATATGGATCTAAGGGACCAATCATTGAAAAATGTAAATACGGAAAAAAGGTCTGGGTTCTGTGTTAAGAAAAAAAATCGAGCTATAAAAATAATTTGTAAAATAGATCAAAGGAAAGGTATGGATGACAA
The DNA here is from genome assembly GCA_013397075.1 of Rhabdornis inornatus. Classification (NCBI taxonomy): domain Eukaryota; kingdom Metazoa; phylum Chordata; class Aves; order Passeriformes; family Rhabdornithidae; genus Rhabdornis; species Rhabdornis inornatus. The sequence continues at coordinate 1,467,124 of VWZS01010362.1, read as the reverse complement.
ATAATAGAAAGCTGGCTGATGGAGCTCTTTAGAAAGAATATTTCACTGTTTTGATGTACCCCTTGCTCTGATAGTAGGTTTCTGATCTGTGACTTGTTGTTTAATGTGCAGTGGTGTGTGACCAACTAGAAGCAATAAACCACAAAGGTAAATTATAAGGTAAATTAACAGTCTTAACTATTGCAACATAATGGATGAAATTATATTTCATTTCTCTTTCATACCAAATGGCTTCCTTTGCCCAATCTACTTCTCCTATAGCACCTCCAGTTTCCTTCTTGCCTCTGCAATTCCTTGGAGACACATATGTCCACAAGATGGTACTAGGCTACCAGTAGCCCCTACAATGGCTGGTCATTGAAGGCTCTTGAAATTGAGGCTGCTCAGGTGCCACAATTTTTTTTTTTACTCAAAAAATCTCATTAGTGTGGTTTCCTATGTGAGGCATTCAGGCCAAAACACCTGTATGGCTGTTTTGTTTAATGAAACAAAGTTCCAATGGGAATCAGAGCAGATCATTGCTGTGACTGATGCTCTGCACACTCACACCTGTTCTGTACCAGATAGCTTCATTATTGCCTTTTGAGCCACTTCCAATTTAAACTAATAAACTAACTTAAAAAAGAGAAGAATGAGGCCATGAATTACAGTAGCTTTATGAATTTGTGTTTTGACACATTATAAAAAGAAAAATTTGACCTAATGTATTATAAATACCTCATTTGCTTTAAGCAATTATTGTAATCTATCACATTGATGCAGCCAACACAAACATGCGCTACATTTCTCACGCTAAAAATTGTTCTAACAGGCTTGAATAAATTGTTAATACTCTATAAGCTGCTAGTGGAATAGCTCAATGATTAGCTCTTCTCTTCACATGATTCAAACGCATTAGTGACACTGCTGACTAATGACTTGCAAAATTTTTGTTAAAGACACAGGTGCATTTTTAAATGGCAGCCCAGTTCTTAAGTCAATGGCATTTCAAGCTTTGGAGCTAAAAAGCTTTGTTACATTGGTTTATGTAAAATTAGTGCTCGATTTAATTTTTTTTTAAATGACACTCTACATATAATCATGTTAATTCTGTTGTTGATGTTAGATTTAAGTTACTCTTGAAAAATATCTTCTCATAATACTATTACTGGAATACTGTTAATCCTGACTGTATGAACAAGGCTGCGGTGTTAATTAAAAACGGCGAACTGCTTTCTCATCAGCACCGTGCAAATGGAGTGATAAATAAGGCCCTCGAAAGCTTGGAAACCATTTGTCATTACTGATCAGACCGCATGTGCTTAGGCAGTAGAAAGGGTAAGCAGTCCCTACGAAGAGAGGTGCCCATCCTTAGTATACTCTGTACTTGTTTCACTGATTTTAATACAATTAAGTGGAGATGACCACATCAGTATGGTCATAATGAAATCCCTCAGTGGGAGATCTGAAGTAATGAGGAGAGCACACCATTTGTGACTCGAGGCCTTTCAAATGAGTCCGCGTGTTTAACTGGCTTAATAAAATTAAGATCACGAATGAGGCTGTCACTGTAACAGGGCCCACCGAGGGAAGTTCAGGACCTGAGGGCCTGACCCGGTCAGGTTCAGCCCCGGCCCAGGCGCTCCTACCCCAGCGAGAGCTCCAGAGTGATGAGCCCAGGCCGAGCGCGGCCGTGCCATCTGCGCGGCTTCCTTTCGGTGCCCGCGGGCAGCCGGGGGAGCTGTCCCGCAGGTGTCCCCCTGGCGCTCCTGCAGGCAACGGGATGCCGGCGGTGGCTTGCGCTCTCCGGGGCCGAGCCGAGCGGGGCCCGCCCAGCGGGGCGCGTCACGGCGGCGGCGCGGGGGCGGCGCCGGCCGCAGTCGGCACGGGGCGGGCAGCGAGTGGCGCGCCGGCTGCGCGCACCCCGCACACGGCGCGCTGCCACCGAGGGAGGGAGGGAGCAAGCACCAT